>JASGAT010372763.1:0-11583 GCA_030220025.1 Chelon auratus
AGGGAGAGAGCGTGAGAAAGAGGTGTTGTTGTACACGAGGTGTGTTCATATTCTTCACTTCATTGGGTCTCATTATTCCCCAGCATGGGTGTTGCGAGCATGTCCATGTATGATACATCCAGGAGCACCTCGGCGTGGCTCGGGGAAATTACCCAGAGTGCTACGCACATCCACAGTGGTGCGAAATGTTAATAATATTTGCTCTCCGAGAGAAATGGACTGACCAGGTGGGTCCAGGTGATGGCTCCACGTTGAATTTGTTTGTTAAATTCATGATACGGTGGAGGATTCGTCTCATTATTAGGACTTCCCGGCTCATTTACACCTCAACACGAGGAGCTGGTTTAACCGTTAACTAGAAACAAGTGACAAATAAGAAACTATTGATGTTACTGAGGCCGATGCAGGATTTAACAGGCAAACTGAAACTGGCATTTTCCTCAATGTTCTGAGATAAGCTAAAGGATCAACAACTTCCAGACCCACGAACCTTCTCTCCGTTAGGGACTGATTATGCTCCTGCAAGGACGTCTGAAAGTTCTGAGTCCATCCAGGTTAATGGTATATCCGAATCCGAATCGAATCATTTGGGGTGGGAAACAGGGAGTGGATTAAAGAGGAACTACTGTTGTTTACATGAGATAATTAGATCAGCGTATATCCATATAGTGGGAGTGACTGGGGCATCGAGACTCAGCCTCTAAATAAAGCATTATCTGCCGCAAAACTTGTTCATTTGACCAATATTTTGTTATCGTACGCTAGTGCAAGTCCAGAGATCATGATAATGCGTTATTTACAGTCTGCGTCTCGGTGCCCCAGTCACTCCCACTATATGGAATCTGATCTAATTATCTCCTGAACGAGTTGTAAAAAACAGTAGTTCCCCTTTAAGGCATTTGTCGAGAGTCGCAATGCTCTGATTAGTTGTACAATTAGTGCAGATAAAACCACCATAATTCAATACCAGACCCAACGGGCAAGTGTCCTACCTCAAGCAAGGGTGCAAGAAATAGAAGAAGACGGAAGGCCAGTTGAGAAATGTGTTGCTCCATCTTGATTTTTTTGCGTGACGCACCGTAGTATCACAGACTGGCGAGAAGCCAACACCTTCCTTGTGCTTTGCAATTAAACCCTCCTACAATCTAAAGTGTAAGGTATGTCGCACACAAGGGGACGGGTCATTACACCGCAACACACCTGTAACCAGATGTGTTGCATGTCTTCTGTTGTCACTATAGGCGACACGGTGGAAGCTGTCACATGCCACCTCCGCCTCTTCTTCTACTCTCTGAGCTCCTCAAGAAGGCGCATCCTCCTCCTCTTGTCACCTCAAAGGGCATTTAGGGGGAGGGAAGATCGTCCGTGATGGCGGAGCGGGATTGAGGAACGATAGGCGCCAAACAAAACCAAGATGGCGGCGGGCAAATTTCTTAAAAGGCTTCAAACCGTGCACAAGACAATGATTGACACCAGTACGTCCACTTCTTTTACACTCTTATGGCTAAAATCGGAAATGAACGGCGGGAAGAATTGGGACAAAAAACGTTGCTAACCTGCAGAATTTGACGCCTGTTGAAATGATTTTAAAGTCACGTTGATTCAAATACTGACAAAGTGCCGTCAGTTGACGTGGAGCTGCTGAAGGACTCGTGCAAAACACACAACGGTGGTCAACCCCGGCGGACGGATTGAACAATTCATCAAAACAAGCGACTCGGTGCGAGCACGCCTCCTCGCCAATCACAACACTCATCCACCACCACTCAGCAGCTCCACGCCCATCGCCTTTAAATACTCCTCTACAAACCTACAGTAACACAACCAACACACACACACACATATGAACTCTCAGCCAGACCAGTATTTATGAAGCTGCCCGCCTGCCTATCTCTTCCCCAGCCCGGGCGAATGATTTTCTTTGAGTGCTGTAACTATCATGTCACACCATGTTGTCATTATAGTGATTGCCGACGGCCCTGATAACCTCCCCGCGGTGATTTGTACCATTGAGGAGTAGTTTCATTTTTCTCTCTTTCCCTCTGTACTCTCCTCTCGTGTTGATTGCGGCTGCTCCCATCAGCGCCCTCGCCTTGTTTGTAGTCGCGGTGAAAGAGATCTCTCCTCCGCGTGCAACATTTCATCTGCCAGCTGAGGGGAGACGCGACTCCATCATCCTCCTCCACCTCCTCCTCCCTCCCTCCTGCCACTCCACCACCTTTTCCTTCTTCACACACTCCAGCTCAGTCATGCCTCCCTCCTCCTGGTCCCTTCCTCTAAACTCTTTACCCTGCACTTCCCTCTGTCTTCCCTTTTTCCCCGTATCCCCTTTCATTTCACAGAAAGCATCGCCCATCTCCTGGCATGATACAGCATGCCATCAGCACTGTTTACCGCTCGCCTTTTGATAGAGGAATCAGCTCTCCCCTCCCTTCTCTTTCCCTCTTTTTCTTTGTTTTCTGCCTCTCTGCCCCCCCTCTCCTCCTCTCCTCACGTAAGTTGTCATTTGTTGCCCATTGTCTCGGTGGTATTTAGTGGCGGGGAGATTAGGCAGCTGTGAATGGACTGCAGCTGTCTGTGCTGGATTAGGGGAGTTTAATCAAAGTATTTTCTAATGCGTCTCGTAATGATGATCCATAGGGACGGAGGCTCTTTAACAGATAATGATAGCTAGGCTGGCTGCTGGAGATGACTCGCTTGGAAGCGCCGCCGCGGCCATCTTATCGTGGCTTTATATAGGCCCCGGCTTTGCTACGCTATTTCGGTCGGTTAGCCAAAGCGCTTCCCAGCCTTTCAGGAAAAAAGATCACTCTGGAAGCTTTTGTTTGGAATCGTTGGCGCGTTGGAATATTTTTTTTATTTTTTTATGGTTCAATGTCACATTTGATGCTCTGACACAGTTTTTTTAACATTGGTGTAAGCGTGATAGCGGTGGAAACAGGTGTTGATTGGCCCCTTCCAGTTACAACTCTGGTGTTAATGATATGCCTCCTTCACTTGACACAACCACACTGTTGTTTGTTCACTTGGCTTTCTTCTTCTGGACTTGGCTTTCCTCTCGTGCCACGATGCAGAGCACTGATGCCTCCGAGTCCTTCTGCAGATGCGTTCGGGTTTGTAGTCCCCCCCCCCCAGGCTCCAAATCAGCAGACCAAAACCACCTAAAACATGCAAGTTTGCGTCCGGCTGCACATTTGAATGAAACACTTTGATTTCTCATTTGTTTTTCCATTGAGGCTGACATATAAAGCCAGAAGTCTCGTTTCGTTACTTCTGAAAGTGTTTTAGTCTTAATATGTGCCATCCAGGTGCCCCGGTTGTCGTCAACCTTTCTACTTTTCAAGAAAACACCCCTTGAGAGATAATGGATTCTTCCGAAAGTCCGATCATTTCTAGGAAGTTGCATAATCACAGTTTCACCTTGTTCTAACAAGTCTTCTTTGACGTATGTCGGACAGAGGAGGACAAGTTCATCATATCGGTGCCGTATGCATAAAAGCACAAGTTTAAAAGGAATTTAGGAGTTTTACATCAATTCCAACTTTAAAAACTTCTCATGAATCACGTGTCATGAACTTTTGACCAATGATTTTTTTGTGTTTGCCAACCCTAAATAATGGCAAATTGATCACGTTACAACAGTAAAATCTAACTTGCATGTTGAATCCTTGCATCTATAGTAACAGTCTCTACTGCAGTGACCTTGTACTGTAATGCTGGATTTGTACTTGCATTTTCAAGACTGTGATGTTATTTTTACTCAAGGGTCTCGGCTCTTTTTCCACCAGTGACATTCCCAGTGTTGCAGAGGCCGGCGCAGTCACGATAGCTGCCGTTTTAGAACCACGCCGTGCCGAGCGATCGAGTTCAAAGCAACACTCGCGCATTAATGCAACCGAGCCCCTCCGTCTCAACTTCACCTCCGAGGGCTTGGGCGCAGAGGGCAGGCGGGCCGATCTGGAATAATTTTTAAAAAACAAAAGTAAATATTTGAATACAGGCGTCTGGCGCTCTGCGGCGGAAAAATTAATTTGGCTCGTATATTCAAAATATGGCAGCCGTGTCAGAGCACATGTTGAACTCAGTCCCAGTCCAGCTAAACGTTTTTCGGTGCCAAGGGTGAAAGAAGAAGCCGTTTTTTTCCTTGTGAACACGAGAACATCAAGAAGCGCCATACATCACGCTGTCTAGATGTTTGCGTTACAGCATTTAATATTTCAACCTGCGGTACGTCTTTTGTCAGAGCAGATTTTGGTTTTAATTTTTGTTTCTATATCTAGAGAAATGTCTTTTTTGTAGATATAGAAACTAAATATTCATCTTCTTGCGGATTATGTAAATATACGACCCTGAAATCATTACAACTTGTTAACCGATTCCACATTTTGCGGTGAATTTCCTATACACAAGAAGTGATCCATGTATGCATCTGTATTGTTAAGTTCTTGGAAAGGGCTGTAAGCATGTGCCAGCGTGTCGACTGGATCTGTAGAAACGTAGACTTTGTGTACGGGAAATAACGGCGTTCAGTAAATCTGTAAAAACAACAGAAAAAAAATAAAAAATGGTGTTACATGAATATTTATGTGGGGTTCCAGAGGTTGTCAGTTTTTCCAGCCGTCATTAAGATCTCAGTGTGTTCTTTCCATGAAATATGCCTGAAAATCTACTTACACTAAACTCAAAAACAAGTCGATTGTCTCAGAAATATTTTATTTTTTTCCTACAATTTGTTCTTTAACGGTGAGAAAATGTATGGAAAAGTTATAAAGCTGTAAAAGACAGTTGCAGGTATATGTCCATACCATATAACGAATTTATATAGGAACTTTCGTAAGGGACTGTTTGAATTGCAAAATAAGTTATAGTCCCTGCTTGGTTTGTAAGGAACTTTGGAGTCGGTGACGATTTCTGATCGAGTACTTGCAGCAATTTAGGTCGGCCAACATCTGTGCAAAAGCCTACTTGCACGCCTCTTGAATCTGATCACTCAAATTGATCAGCAGCAGGGCAACTTTGAAATCTCCTCCTGGAGAAGGTTGACAACGAACCTTTTAGCTCCTTGCAAAAAGTTATTAGTCTTAAGGACACTCGGCTCAGGAAGAAGCTACTAATGCAACTCTGACTTGCAGTTGATACATGGAGCAGCCTTCTTGGATCATGAGGTCGGGGGAGGGATTAGTGCCATTCTTCCAACTTGTGTATGGCAAAAAGGCACCCTAAACCGTCTCCCCAATCACGTTTCGGTGCAGCACGATCGCCGGCCGGCTGCAGAGGAGGCCGTAATTCTAACACAACGTGTTGCGCGCGATTAAATAACCAAGAGCCATAAAACGTTTCACTACTCGTAACTTGAAGTGACGAACCACATTGATTTTTTAAAATACAGAAGCGGTTCAAACTCGGAGTGCTCCCTGTCGGCTCCTGGATTTTGCAAATTGGAAGAAATGGCACCCCGGCAGAGCTAGCATATGGAGCTGATCATCACAGCCAGCTGACTTGAGTTTGCACCTTTATTATCAATCGATGATATACGTAGCAAGAGAAATCTGTCCCAATTTGTGCTGACTTCCATACAGTGTTACATGCAGACGCTTCTTCCAGTATATTTTCCAGCTCTGCCAAGTATTTCCGTTTCCCTTCGCTGGAAACAGGAGAGGTAAGTATTAGTGAGATCCTCCTAACATCCAGGACAGCTCCTCCGTTTGACTGTGTGCCTTATCTACCTCCAGTATTTTGACAGTGCGGCGCAGTTCGCCTCAGAAGAAATTGTGTCTGTGCAAAGGAAGTGGCGGGGGAGCTGGCGTGTCTGGCGCTAAACTCACAGCAGAGCGCGTCGTGTTGCGATATGACCCAGCGCTGACTCGCTGATGATGGAAGACAAAAAAGCTCACACTGAGACGGGAGAGAGAGGGAGAGAGAGAGGGGCTCTTTTTCAACTCCAGAGTTGCCTCCCAAATAATGAGAAAGAGGAAGCAGAGATGAAGGGAAGCCGGCTCTCCGTAGCTTCCTCCCTCCCCTCCCTCCCGTGTGCACGGAGGCCCCATGCTGCTCAAGACAGATGCTGGGGGAAACAGTGAGGCATGTTGCTACTGTGGCTTGTTTCTCAATCAGAGGCTTAACTCAGCACCTAACACACACAGTATCTTGGCACAAAGATGAAATCTGTGTGCACGTACACACTTACACCCCCTCACACACACACAAACACACGCACACACACATCCCGATAATATCCGTTGGGATGTGAGATTACAAACGCTATAGCTCCACCTGTTCTTTGCCATAACAGGTGCCTGTGATAATTATTTCACCTCTCTCTGATGAGCCTCGCTCACACTAGACGGCACGCAACGGCAGCAACCAGAACATTTCATTAAACTATTGCTTTGTAATTACTGCGTTTTGTTTCTATTGGATCCCTTTTATCTGCGCGGCGTAATTCCTTTCGCCAAAAAAACAACAACTCTACTCTTGCTTATTTGCTTTGTTTTCCCTACCAGCCAACAGATGGTCAAGTGTCAGAGGTCGGCGTTTGGCTTTGAGGCTGCGGCCGTCTTTAGGAGGGGTCAAGCTGTGGTGTTCAATAAGCCACGGGCCTGGCAAGTGCATCGCAAAATTGATTCGGCGGCCAGCGGCACGCCGCCGGGATCTGCGCTCTCCCGCCTCGCGTATCTGTTAGCGGTTATCAGTGCAAATCGGATGTCAGCCCTCGCGCACGGCAAATCAAACGCAGCAGCGGCGGGGGTGAGACATTGGCAATGGGTCGGCACATTCTTAGAGGAATGGGTGTTTGGAACGTGGCTGCAAAGTCAACAGTTTTGATGCAGGTCATACTCTAATACAAGCACCAAATCATAGCTTCACGACTGTTGTAATGTTCAGTTTACGTCAAAGTGCATCAGAAAGGTGGTAATTTAAACTGAATTTAGCCACCTGACTCAAACAGGGTTGCAACACGTGACGAAAGCATGTTAGAATGATTTCTCTGGTGTACCCAAGGGATGGACGGCTAGAAATTTGTTATCCACAGGTGTTGTTGCACAGACAGAGGAATCGCAGAAAGGATCTCAGTACGTCTTTTGGGGAATGGACAATCCTCCACCTTGCAGGAACGTTTCCAGGAACCTTTTCTGTTCGTCTCTCTAGGTCCAGTCGGCGATGGAGATGTTGAGAAATGTCGCCGACTCTTAAGCCTTTCCTTGACTCTTGTTGATCATCACACGCAAACCCAAATGAGCTAAAGGGACTACGAGGAGTGCTTTGATGGTCTCCTTGACTAGTCGGCCCAAAAGCCTCATTAGCTCCGTCTTTGTAGCACGAGCCACTACGAGGCGACTCTCTTGCCGAGGAGGAGCATCTACCCTTCCTCTCGTCTCCTAAACGAGACGGGCTCTTGTTTCCTGCAGGATGAGCAGAAATAACAAGGCCACGGCTGTCTTCCTCTCAACTGACCCGCTGTCCTGCGCGCCACTCTCCGAATAGAACGAGACAAAGAAAGCTTTCCGCGTTGGCGGAAGTTCGTAAAAGTAAAAAAAAAAAAAAGAGAGAATACATCTCTCACAGGGATCTGGTATCAAAAATAATGGCCGATTCTGCTTTCTCCCCATGGGCTGGTTTCTGCACTTACTTTTGACTTTTGGCTTTTGATAGCTCCGTCTGCGTTGATAGATGATATCACCATCGCAAAGCTGGAAGTGCACTCACAGAGGGGAATAGCTTCTTTTTTTTTTTTTGATAAGCTGTAGCGTTGATGATATACATTATAGGACTAAGTGTGTGTGGAGTATGATTCTGGCGCTGCCTCATTACTGCAGGATTACATGTGCATCCATCGGCGAGGGGGGCCTCAATCATTCTCCCCCTCTACACCTCTAATTCACAGAATGATGTAATTATCCCTTTTCTCTCTCTGACATCTCCCCCTGACACCTCGTACACATTCTCAAAAGCACAAAAAACAGTCGCAGGTATTTTCCCCGTCGCTCTGCCCCTCTCTCCGACGCGCACATAGATGCTCGCATAGAGAGACCGAGGGCCACTCACTGACAAAAGAGGAGCATTTTGTTCCTTTGACATGATCTCCCCTCCCCACGGCGGACGAGGGTCCACAAAGCCGGGCGGTGAATGAGGGTCAGCTGCAGCCTGGCCCCTGGGAGCCTCCCGTCGAGCCTTTTAATGAATGTCATTTTCTTGCATTAACCACCCCGATTGTTGGATAATGGCCTCCCAACAATAACATTTAACCAATTCCCCTGTCTTTTGGGCCGGCTCATTTGGGCCACAGCAGGGGGTGGTAATTGATTGTGTAATTCCAATCAGAGCTGTAAACAGATTGAAGGTTCCTTCAGAGCGCTCCTTGAACCACACATCTCTCCGTGCACCCTCTCTCACGCACGATTATATCAAAGATTCTTGCAACCTTTCTTTCCTGAAATGCGCAGAGTGGAAGTTACTTTCTTCCTTATCTTTAGCGCAAAAAAAGGAAAAAGCATGTGGCTCCTGAATGACCCCAGTCTACTGTGTGCTAACACTGCCTTTTCTTTTACCCCGTCCCCTCCTTTTCTCTGCTGTTTTTTTTTCTCACTTTGATTGTAATTCTCTCTCATCGTCTGCTGCAGAGATCCAGAGACTTAAGCGCTGGTTTGAGGTGGTGGTGGTGGAGGAGGAGGAGGTGAGGGGGGTTAACTGCACTCGGCAATTTAGATTTACTGTGAGACAAACACTGGTTGGGTGGGGGAGTAAGAGGTGGCGGCGGTGGTGGTGGTAGTGGCAGTAGGACATGTTGTCTCCATGGAGATGAGGGGTAACGGCACACTGTGCGAGTGAGCATGCACATGCTCAGGCGCTCATTTTAAGACAAGTTCAACTAATTGTCAGCAGAAAGCCATTTATTTACTAACTAGCTCACAGAGAATGCGTTTACAACATTCCCCTCGAGTGCTGGATTCCCTCCGAAGCCAGCCAGCCAGTCAGCATCCGGTTGTGGTGCTCCTTGAGATCTGGTCTACAATCAGGACCTGCTTTTGAAGACCCTGGCTCCTTCCGCCATCTCCACTTAGTGTCCGACAATATCCGTGACGCTAGAGATCCACTGTGAATCGTGTGATTTGCGTTGTTTCGGTTTCGGCTCGCTTTCCCTCAACCTGCCTCGTCAGCTCTGGTGCGTCAAGCGTTGCGTTCTCCGGAGTGACATCTGGCAAAGCGGAGACGAAGGGGTGTGAATCTGTTGCTTTCGGTTGTGACTCATATCGGCTTGTCGAGGCCGCCTCTTACCTCTTCCTCAACAGATTTCTCCTCCTGCATCACTGTTGGCCTTCTCTGCCACGTGTCACAATATCTCGGTTTCTGTTTTATGGCCCCAACATGCCACCTTTGACTTTGGGACCCTCTCTACTTCCGTATCTGGTCGAGCGAGTTTCAGATTGGGCACCACCCGCAGATGTTCCCAATCAAACCCCAACTCCCTAACCAGTCATCTGCAACTGAAGAATCTACTTAGATGCAGCCCATGCTTTGGCTCAGTCCTTTGGGTACACCATGACCTGGATGACTTCATGATGATCAGTACTTGCAATTGACATAAAGTCGAGGCCTAGAATTTGTTAGACCAGCAAATGAAATCCAGAAGCAGCTAGATACCTAGAGAGCTCTCCTTAGAACAACATACACTACCTTCAAGGCAACATCCATTAGTCCTGCACAAACCGTTTTCACAAACAAATGCAAAACACCAGCAATAACCAATCATGTGCACTTATGTGACTTAAGGTTCTTCTTGTAGTGGGGAAAGTACCTCCTCCAATGTAGATGCTACATAAAGAACCTAAAGACTGATGTCTAAGAACTGCAGTCGTTCTCATTTCCTGCATGGCAGACACTTTAGGGTTTATACTCCTGCAAAGGATCCATGCACAGTCAAACATTTATACAGAAATGCCAATTGTACTCAGTGATCTGAAGCGTAAACAGTTATGGAAAGGTTTCTTGGATCTTCTTGCCATGCTTTTTGGATGAATTTAAGTCAAACTGAACATGGGCTCTGTAACCTATTGTTGTTCCCTGGAAATTAAATTGTTATCTCGAGCCAACCACATACTCCCTCTCCATCTCAGGCCGACACTCTTCTGGCGTAATCAGAAATTCAAGCAGCCTCCACAGACGTCCACCCGGCGCTCCCCGTCCGGATTCCTCGCCGACGCTTTCTGGTTTTCCGAGCTGTTTCATCATCAAAACACAGGAGTTATGAGATCAGCAGAAACCGAAGACAGCCCTCAACTTATCCTCCATTCAGAGTTGATTATATTATTTCTATCACGCCTCAAAGACTTGATGCGAGCCTAAAGATTTATGCCGGCGCCCAATCTGCAGACGCTTAGCGTTGGATCTGGGTTCATTTCAGCCTCGGCCTCCTTCCCTCCGTCTTTCTGCTGACTCCGTGCGATCCAAGGAGGGTGAGTAAATCTAATATAAAGGCGTTATTGATTTGCAGGCCCTTAATCACTTTGATTTGGCCCAGTTTTCACTGACCCCCCCTCCGCAGC
Organism: Chelon auratus; assembly: GCA_030220025.1. Classification (NCBI taxonomy): domain Eukaryota; kingdom Metazoa; phylum Chordata; class Actinopteri; order Mugiliformes; family Mugilidae; genus Chelon; species Chelon auratus. The sequence continues at coordinate 10,545 of JASGAT010372763.1, forward strand.
TACGGGTTCCCCAGGGGTGGGCCTTCAGGATTGCGGACGGGCAGATACTCGGAGGCAAATGCAATTTTTCTCTCATGCCAAAGAGATTTAAAAATCCCATCATCAATCATCTCATCACTAATATTTATATACACGGTGTGGCGATCAATAGTCTTTTTCATTTTTTATTTTATTTATTTTTACTCGGCTCATCAGTTTGCTGGAGGAACTTGTTGGATGAATGTGTTTATATGGTGTCCGTGGAGTTTCTCAAAGAGCTCTTTGGTTTCTTGTGACTTTTTAAACCCGGTCGTTTTGTAATAATTGCTGATGGCCAGTGTGGACGGCCCCGCATTAACACTTGTGTGATAGCTGAATATCTTGGAGAGCCTTCCAATAGATTTTGGACCTCAGTTGCAGGGATTTGCGCCATTTTGGTTCATCCCACGGGTGTTTGAATGGGGTGGAGGTCCGGGCCGACTCTTATAATGTCATATTATTCCAATATGTCCTAAGGAAAAACAGTTTGCCCGTCATCCAAGTAGCTTCTTCAGTTCTACAGCTTTTGATTCAGAATTTAGGCGCTGTCTTGTTCGTTCGCAAGGCGAATTTATGCAAAGGTGAACCCTAGCTCTATGTGATGCATTATAGATGCAGACAAGTTAGTTTGTTTTCCTGTACTATCCATTTTACACTAATTAACATGAATGTTTTGCCAAAAAATATCGACCATAGTGCCCATCCCCCCTCCCCCATTTGGATCTCATCTACGCTCATGTGCGGAAAACCCATGTCCCTTTGCAAGCAATGAGTCTAATAGACGCGTGCTGCCGCGTAGCTGATATCATGAACCAACTGTGTCACTTGGTAAACAATGCTAATTAAGGCAGACAGTGGGATTGCCTCCGTGACCCTTCTCCCCCATCCGTGTTTGTTTGTTTTTATTGTTCATGCTAATTAGACTTAATCCCCTGTTCACTCGCCGTGGACTCTGACCGGCGCCGTGTGTCCGTGCAGCAGCCAATCAGGTGCGGCGATACTGCGGGGTTTATTTGTAGGG
>JASGAT010372770.1:216-11882 GCA_030220025.1 Chelon auratus
AAAAAAAAAAAAACGGCGCTTTCAGGCGAGCCCTGTTTGTTTACATGACAATTAGCGCTCCAATTAATATTATAAGATATCAGCTCAACGTTACCTCTCATTTCCACATGAACTGATCTCCCTCTTCCACGCGAGCCGGCAGCACCAGTCCTCTAAAACTCCAAAATGACTCGAGCAACACCACGCGGGCAGCAGCCGATCGAGCCTCAGCTGGGAGCAGTAACTCCGGCTTTACCGAATATACTGTTTATATTCTCCTCAAAAAAAAAAAAAAAAAGTCCTGTTTTCTAACTCTTGCCCCCCGTGTGTGTTTTCAACCCATGCACACAAACTGTGGTTCTTGCAGGACAAGAGCGCCTCCATCTCTCTCTGGCTTGTGGCGCAGGGAGTCCCTCCTCCGGATCCTGGCGCTCCTACACCACAACACTCATGACGTATCAGCATTTCACACACACATTTTTTTTTCCCCCCCAACAACTGTTCAAACCTTTTGGACATGCATGGCACCGAACTCGCACGCCACGGGCGCACGGGAGGTTGGGACCCGACCCGTTTGGTTCCCCCCCTCCAAAAAAACGGCCCCGAAACATGCGGCCAACTCGCCCTGCAAAGTCCTTTTCGTTTTTTTTCCCTGCCACCTGATTTAAAAATTGCGGGAAATTCAATTTTTATTTTGCTCTGTAAAAACTTTTTCCTCAGTTATAGAGCTCCCTTACCAAATTTTCGTACGTCCCGGGGTGTTCCTGCCCCGTCCAGTCCAGCCTTCTGGGCAGCAGCTGGGGTGGAAAAACAGTGTCGACCGTGATCATCCAGTTCATAAATGTACCGAGGGATGTTTTAAAACAGTAAATGGTAAATCAGAGTAAAGGCTACATCACAAAGTACAGTGCAGAGAGAAGCATCTCTCTCGTACTGCTGACTGCTTACCTCCTTCTCCTCCACCTCCCTTATCAGGGTCTGAAAATAGCATAAAAATACAAAATTACACCTCATGACAATCTCGGACATATTATAAATTGTCCTAAAATGCAAAAACACCAACCTCGGCTGCTTTCTGACACGGTCCAGCTTCTAGAAATCGGGCTATTAGGAAGTACAGTTCTGGTATGGTTGGAGGGGGAGAAGAGGACGGGAGCTGCGTTAGAAGAGGGCACCGAGGAAATTGTGGGGATATTACAAACACCATGACACATTTACCGATCTCCTTTACTCACCAGAAGTCAACTGCGCGATGTGTGTACTGTCTGAAGCCATTTTGGTGTTGTTTGCCAGGGCAGCGCCAGAGCCTGTGTGGTGGGTCTAGGTGGCTGCCCTGTAGCTGTCACTGTTTATCCACCAGGAAGAGGCTGCCTCCATTCAGCTCGGCTCACACAGTGAGTCCCGGCTGCGTCCTGTACTCATCCGCGAAGCGGCAACTAGTGCGTGGTGTGATGTTTACCCCTCAAAACGCCGTCTTCCCATTTCAAAGAACGAACCGCTAAAGTATTACTGCATTGACTGTCGCTCGGGGTGAATTTCAATCGCGGTCGGCGCGCTGTAGAGGCATTTTTGTTTAAATCCCCCTCCCCCTCAAAGGAAAAGGCGCAAGCCCTTTGCGGAAGAGGACGAGCGGTGTGTATCACGCACGCCACTGTCGAGGGGAGGTAGAAATGGCAGCCTGCTAAAGGAGAGGACACATTGCTGCAGAATTACTTTTTAGCTAAATGACATTTAGTACGTTGTATTAATTACAGTAGTATACCGTCTTAGATTAAAGTTAATTTCGGACGAACACAACGTAATTCCTGTTAATTTTTTTTTTCATTTTTTCGTAGCTGCGGATGTAGAATTTAGCTCTCGTGTTTGAGAGGGATTTACAGCCGATCTAACCGTTCCAGCTCGGTTTTACTAAATATTACGGCTGACTAGCTAGCTGTGTTCAGTCAGTCAGTTCTCCTTGGCCTCGCTCGTCGTTCCTCTGTCGTAATTGTGTAACAAGACGTCTAGCTAACACACCCACTCTCACTGGGAGCCGTTTGGTGGGGAAGTCGTCCATTTCTCTTCCAAATAGTGCCAGGCAGTAAAATGGGGGAAGGGTTGGAGGAGAACGGGAATGCAGCTTAATGAATGAGTCCCTGTGAGTTACGGCAATCTAATGGCAATGGACACACTGATGCGAGATCAAGGAGATTATCAAGGAAATACATGACAGCTCACTTCCTCTGTCATCACTAGGCAGCTGTACATAAAAAATGGAAGACGTTGTTTTTTCTTTTTTTGACAGTAAATTTTATATATATAATTATAATTTTATTAAACAGCAACTAAAGCAAGCCTTGTTTTTTTCTTTTTCTCTTTGACCCTGTAAAGTGTTTAATTTTATGTGAGATTAGACATCAAGGAAATCATAAGGAATAAGAACAATGTCCACGGTATGCACTTTATCGGTTTACATTTGTTCTGGAATAGTTTTAAAATATATTTTTAATTGAGAAACAAAAATCTCCAAAGTGGGGTTACTGTTGAGATTTGATACAGGAAGCGCACAACCATAAAGTCAAAGTGTGAGATATTTACACATTATGAGGAAGTAAGGTGTCTTTTACACACTACTGATAAAGTATATCTTGAAGTTGTTCTCACATCTTTTCTATTTTTTTCCCCTCAGTTTGTTATAAAGTACGGTCATACTACCGTCTACCTAAATAGCAATTACTCGAGCAGTTTATCCTTGTATTTAATGCATACTGGAACCATTATCAATTATCTAATTGGGTTATTTCAAAAATAGTCATTCTTCTGTTCATATTATAATTTAAATCCCCAAATGAGACTTCAATATGAGACTTTGACTATGCTAATTATATATAAATCTAAAAATAAAATATCAGTTGGTATTACTACTGCCTTAGTGCAGTTTGAACAATTTATTTCCTGTGAAATGTCAACCCACGAGGGACCTCAATTAATACGTACCATTTTACTCATTTAAATGGAGTAATTTCATTATTTGAAAAATACCAAACGGGGTGTTGTTAATCAAATGAATGTGTAATATCTTAAAGGCATGTTATGTCTGAGCTGACACTTGTTTTGTGCAGTGGTTACCACGCAGCAAGGAAGGGCCTTTCTGCTGGGGGTTAACGTGCACGTTGGGTAAAACAGCTCAGTCTCAACTGGCCGTAGGTGTCAGTGTAAATGGTTGTTTGTGTGTCTGTGTCAGCTCTGCCATAGACTGGTGGACTATCCAGGGTGTACCCCCGCCTCTCGCCCAATGCCAAGGGACACTCTGCAGCCCCCCTTGACCCTCACTTGTAAATAATTAATGGGCGGATGAATTTGGGTTTTTTTTTTTCCAAGGGAGCAGAACAGCATAAAATAGTGGCTACACAACCTATTTTTCTGTGTCAGAAGTCATGTGGTAGGTAGGCAGATGTAATCTTTACTCTGGCAGGAAGCAGAAGTTATATTTTAGGTTTCCCACGTCTCCCACCAATAGAACTCTTGATTATTTGTGCAAAATGTGCACTTCATTCAATTTCCATAACTGCTTGTCCTCTGGAGGGTCGCGGGGGGGCTGGAGCCTATACCAGCTGTCACTGGGTGTACACCCTTTACAGGTTGCCAGTCCATCGCAGGGAATCACCAATGAACTTAGACAGCATGTATTTGCACGGTGGGAGGAAGCTGGAGTACCAGGAGAGAACTCACACAGACACAGGGAGAACATGCAAACTCCACACAGAAAGGCCCAGTCGGCTGATATGGATTCAAACCCAGAGCCTTCTTGCTGTGAGGCAACAGTGCCAACCGCCATGCCACTGTGCTGCCCTGTGCACATCATATGACTTTGAATTGGCCTCTTATTTTCTTCCTTAGTACTTGGTGATTCCTATCACCAAGTGCAGTCAACCAGCAAGAATGGCTCAATATAGAAACTGAACTAAAACTATAGCATATAAAAAGAATCCTTTAACAAGTTTGAGATTTAAGGCCTAGTCAACCGCTTCCATTTTACCTGTTCTCTTGTACACACAAGCATAAATGTAACTGTGCTGGCTGACATGACCACAAGGAGGCAACCTCACCCTGTGCCACCCAGTTGAACAAGCAGCCGTAAAGGGCTCAATGCATGTTGAGGAGGAACGTAATCGGTTACAGTTTCCTCCCTTACAAATAAGAATGAACTAATTAGTGGTGAACAGGAAAAAAAACAATGGTGTTTAGTGCTTTTCATGTTTACTTGACCAATGCACACAGTTAATCAGAAGATAACCAATTTTTTCATAACCTTCTGTAACTTTTAAATCAACACCGTTTTCATTCATGTTGATTTAGTTTTTATCTTTCGGATCACTGACTAAACAAGTTCACATCAAACTATGTTTTTCCCTCTCTGTCAACCATACAAAAAAGCCACAGTTAAGGCCATTGTCAGGAGTTTGTTGATTTTGTTTGATAAGTTATACCTTGTGCGGTCGTGGAGCTTTGATGGACATTTTTTTGCAAATATTTATATTTCGCTGTCATTAGGTTCTTGTAGCTATGAAGTATCACAGAGATTTTAATATCAGTAGGGTAATCTTGCGGTTTTCCACTAGATTCAGCGGTATAGTGTGGGGGTTAAAAGGTCAAACGTACCTGGGGAAGGATTTCCTGCTCACAACAAATCATTTGAAGCAATATTCACAAGCATACATCCCCTTCTGTTGAGGAGTAATGCATGTTGCTGAGAGACACTCCTGGTGATACATTTTAATTAGTCTCGTCAGTGTCCATGTCCAGTGTCCATACGGACATCATCACTACACACCTCTACATGCTAAAAAAAAAAAAAAAAAAAGGAACTGACGAACTGACCATTGGTCCACGGGTGTGAGTGACAGCTCGTGCCACAATGAAGGGACCGTACAGCTTCACAAGTCCCACCACTCTGGCAAATGCTGACCTTTCACTTCCTGACGCAGCAGTTGTATTTAACACTGCCACGTGCCCTTGTCGACCTCTCACGCACACATGCACACAAAGATGAGCGCACAGTGGTGGCTTTGTGTTGGTTTAAAAGTACTTGTTAACATGAACTCACTGAAAAGGAGCTCTTGAACACAGGCGGACGGGACGCATGCATACATGTACATTCTCGTAGTCGGGTTTTCCACACTACAAAGAGCAACGTGTTCGAGGCCATAGAACGACAGTTAAAAAAGATAGCACTGCTGTACAGCTAGAGACAGTGTAGATGCAGTGCTCTAAACACAGTGGGTTTGTTCAACGATAAGTGAAGAGACACAGATAGACGACCACGTGACATCAACTTTTCCTTTTATTTCAAAATATTCTCCCAACAGGATGAAACTCAGAGAAGCCCAGAGGGTCCAAAGCCAATAGAGCCGTCTAGAACAGAAGCACCACTCATTATTGCTGTGTCAGTCTGCTGCAGGACAAGGCGGTCAGAGGGGGGTGAAGAAGAAGAAAAAGAAAGAGGGGAGGAGGGGGGAGATGAAGTAAACCAAGTCAAACACAGAGACCCACAAACACATTCACTCCAGCACACACATACAAAAGAGCTATGTGGAACACAGTGGTGGCGATTCTAAAAACTAAGATGTTTAAAAAGCTGCAGATGTTCTCCACGGCAACCGTGGAACTGGTTTCTCTTAGCTCTACGTCCTGACTGTTGATACACGTCTACAACCTTGACCATTTTCGCTTTTGAGCGTCTTACTCATTACAGACAGAGTGCTATTAATGATGATAATCTTTAATAGAGAAGAATAACTGCAAACAAAGGCAGAGCTCGTTTAAAGATTGTAACAGTCTTGTTTATGGCCCCCTTCAGGCAAAAACAGAGAACATCTGCAGCTGTCTGATAAAACCGATTCATTCTGCCTTTCTGATTCCAAGAGGCGTACAGTATATAGCTATACAGGATGGAGAAGAGAGGAGAGAGGAGAGAGGAGAGAGGAGCATCGAGCGAAAGCAGAGGTTGGAGGAGTGTGAGGATACGGAGCCGGGTTGCTGGATGTCTGTCTCTACTGTCACAAGTCTAAAAAAAATTCAGCATGGTACAAAAATCGTCAGTAAAAAAAGATGCTTTGCTGCCATGAAGTCAGAGGGGACGAGTCGGTGGACGCGCCCGTGTCTTTACGCCTTCTCCTCTGCCGCCTCTGCTTCAGTAACCTGGAAAGGGGAAGAGTAGGAACACTTAGACGGGGGATACAGGTGTTATCGTCATTCACCGCAGGTAGATTCCAGCAAGTGCTGGGATTAACTAGCCTAGAAATTCCAGCCAGCTGGGTCTGCCAAGGTTCAGCAGGCAAGCCCTTTGTAGGCGTACACCAAATGCATTCTCCATAAAGCCAACTGTTTGATTTAGCTTGAGCCGTCTGTTTATAGGAGGACGTTGACGGAGTTATCTGGATTACTGAAACCCACAAGCACCAAAGCAACTGTCTTTCTCGATTACATTTATTCAGTAGTCATTTCTTTTCACAGAATTACTCTTCCCACCTAGCGCAACAGTTCCCATACCTATCTATGTATGATTTGATATATAAAGTGTCTGGGATATAGAATCTTATTGGTGGCGCTTACTGCAGCATTCTTGGTTCTTCTGGCCAAGAACACTTTTCCACAAGGACATGATGGTCCTGGGACCAATCAATTAGTGGATGACCCACTCTATCACGTTTGAGGTTGAAGCCACTTTCATGTCTGTCTGGTGAGTATGAACAAGAGGAAGCAGGTGGTTTGCCAAATATAAAACAGTCACCATTAGCTCCACTTAGCATGAAAATCAGATACAGCGATATTACTAGCTTGGCTCCGTTCAAAGTTGGCATCACACTACCAAAGTGTTTCCACTCAGTTTCTGCTTATGCTAAGCTACCTGATCTACCTGCTACCTACTGACACAACAGTGGTATCAATCTCTTCCTCTGAGCAATAAAAGCAGGCGAGTGCATCAGTCCCGAAGACGTTTTTAATGTTTCAGGTTCACTTCCTCGACCAGCCCCTGCATTTTCTCACTCGCCGCAGCTGTTGGCTGAATGTCATGTGGCCTGCTGTGACATGGAGCAGTCTACCTCAGTAAATGAAACACATTTGATTTGCTTGAAACAGCTCTTTAATGTGACCCCAGGTTAGGTGGGTGTCCGTGAGTTTCAATACGTGAAATGTCTCCACTCACCTCAACTTGCTGACTGGCCCGGCTTTAAGATAGCCACAGCTCAAATGATTGTGATGCTTTTTTAAACAAATCCTGCTTCAAAAGCTGCAGTCCCCTGTTTAGCTTAGCGGATATTTCTCCCCTGTGTTTGGCAGTATTTATGGATCCACAGCTAGGTTCAACCCACGACTCCCACTATACCTGCAGGAGTCAACAGTATCTCAACAGTTGTGATCTACTGCGCTGAACATCTTCTCTCTGCTCCATCTGCCCGACCATTGGTAGAACCAGCTGTCTATGAACCAGTGAGGCAATAATATTTCACATCACTGCTCAGCTAATGTCAAAAGTTGTCCTTGGACCCCTTCACTGCACACAGCAAAAGAGACATCTTCTCTCTCTCTCTCTCTGTCTTAAACACTCTAATTAACACAGCACTCCAACGCACACCACTGAGCAAATGTTTTCTCTGTTAACTTCCCGGTATAGGTTAGGTGTTAGTGTCCAAACACACACACACAGGCGCATTAATTAGAAACACACAATCGTACCCTTAACTCTGACTGTCTCACTCTGCCCTCTCACAGACATCAAGGAGGGAGCCGTGCTTCTGGTGGAAGACACACTGACAGACGGACGAGACACGTAGATCTGTGTGTGTGTGTGTGCGCGTAGGTATGTGTGAGCATGTGTACACGTCAGCGGAAAGAGATGTGTAGAGAAGTGGAAGTACGAAATTGATGTGATTGAGGAGGAATATCGGTGTATTTGTAGACACATTGACAAAATAAGGAAATAAAGGTCATTATTTTCTTGTTCGTTCCTAACTGAATAAACTTTTTTTTTATATTTAATTTTCCCCTCCCCATACCTCATTGGTCTTGGTCTCTCCGTTCTGGGCGGGGCCGTCTTCCTTCTTCCCCTTGGCGCCGCCTTTCTTTGCCTTCGCCCCCTTATCGTCTACCACCTTCTGCGCCGAACGGAAAGAGGAGACGACAATACGCATATAAACTCAGTGAAGGTAGACATTATTGTATACGGAAAGCGTTCTCTATTTGACCTCTACTATTTCTTTTTGTATGTGTGAGGCTCCTCATTTAGTTCTTTTAAAATATATAAAGAGATTCTACTTCAAAATAAATGGGATGAAAAATAATGAGACTTGGCCGCTACAGCTTGGTACCTGACAGGTATGTTTACGTTTGTGTCGGCTTTGGTCCTGCACATGAAGGAAGAGTGGCGAAGAGTAACCAACTGTCTCAGACTGTTATAAATTTATGTGGCTTTAAATACATTATTATCGGATTGCTTGCACGTGGTTGCGTGTGTATCTGTGCATGTACTTCACCTTGACGACGGCCTTCTTGGGCTTGGGCTCAGGCTTGGGTGGAGCAGGTTTCTGCAGATCACACATAAAAAATGTTAGATTCAATCGTTCTCGTAGCTACTGTCTTTGAAGAAACATTGGTTTATCTTCAGTTCCCTCTCCTCGCCACACTTACAGAGCCATTTCGGTGCTGTTTATAATAATATTGCTTCAGCCTGAAGAGCAGCTGAGCAAATTCATTAGGAAAAACACAGATCTCATGCAAGACTGGAATGCCCGAACTGAATCTCACTGTAAATATTAATAAGGACGAAGCACTCACTGTATTTCATGCAACCGGGCTCTGACATTATTCCCTCGTTAATATCTGCATCTGCTAGTGAACTGACCTCAAACCACTCTTCAATGACTCTATCAGATGGGAGCAAAAGAAGTCTACCCACTCAGAGCGAGCAAGTTTGCTGCAGAAATTTTCCAGGCTGCTGAGTGTGGACCACGTTACCCTGAAGCCACGAGCTACAGTAGCACCGCTGTGACAAAATGAAATCATGTGATTCTCAGTCTAAAATATCTCTGTTTTTCTTCTCTAGCCACATCTTCTCTAACCCTAACCCTCTGCAAATGAGAACCCAAAATGAAAGGCATATATATATCCCTAGATATGAGGGTGAGGCTTGAAGTTTACAATTTCAAGTTCTTAGAACGCGGGAAACGCAACGAAGACTGTATTAATCGTTGTGTCCGAATGGATCATGATCAATAACAGTGTCTCACCGAAGACAGAATACTTGGACATTTTCGGAAAGTGTCTTTCTCACATGGTGTTTGATGAAATTATCAATAGGTCCTTTTTCTAAGAGAACGTTAGCTTAGTTTAGCACAATAACTGGAGACGGAGGTAACTGCTAGCGCTGTGATTGTCTGGAGCCTCTGCTGATTGCTTGGCAACCGCACCATGATTACAACACTCAATAAAGCTCACTGAGGCCAAGCTGCTTGCACTTAGGCTAGCCATTTCACCTCATTTACAGTTTTTATGCGAAGCTAAGCTAAGCTAAGCCAAGCTAGCTACTAAGTGGTAACTTAGCAGCTAGCTAAGTCTATATTGACTTAAAATCTATTAAATCAATCTGATCTTGTCATCAAACTCTCAGTGAGAAGGGGACTGCACAGGTTTTCCAGGATGTCGAAATATTCCTTTGAAGTGCACATGCAAATGTACATGCAAAGACACAGGACGCATGGGTTTAACGTGCAAAGTAAAACACACACAGAAACACGTGACCTGTATGGCAGAGCTGCGCGATCACATCGCTGACACACTTTCTAGATGGTATTGCCATGGTTACCACTGAAACTTTCACATTTCATGTATATCTTATATATAAACATAAATATATACCATAACAATAAAGTGCAAAATATAACTGTTCATGCAACTGAATCATGCAGCCATGCCACAGACCACGCTGAGAATGGACAAAGACAACAGAAAAAAAAAGACATGCACACCAAGCCAGAACCAGTCCTCCAGGTGCAGGTTTATGGAATTTGTACATGCTTACTGCCTTGATCAAATCCATAATCTGGAAGAGGACTTTACTCTGAGACTTGGTTATGTGACACGGATCATCCCACGAGACTGAGGCGGGATGAGGAGGAGACGTGGAGAGGAAGAAGAGGAGAGTGACAGAGGTGAAGACAGGGACGGGAGAACGGGACTTACCGCTGATAATCTCTCTGACCTTCTGGTGGGCTATGGGAGCAAGGGATGATCAAGGAGAGAGAGAGAGAGACAGAGAGAGAGAGAGTGACAGAGAGAGATCAGTTGTACCTTTATGGGCTGATCTTCAGCTGATCAAGTCGGTGACAAATATCCTAATGATTAACCTGCCTATTCCCTGACACGCACACACTTACGCACTCACACACACACTCAGTACTGTAAAAGAAAAACACAGCATACAAACACACACACACAGCACGCAAACACAGATGGAACGGTTACCTCTTGTTTTGTGACTTTGGGGGCCTCCTTGCCCTCAGGACCCTCTGGAGACTAGACAGGAAGTGAGTAAAACATCCATGTTAAAAAAAAAAAAAGTGTTTTAACATCATCAATGACTTTTTACTTCTTTAATTATGAAAACGGGATTTGATTTACTATCGTCCCCTCTGGTAGGCTGCACATAGACAGCTTAGCTTTTCTTACATGATGCATGGAAGCCTTGAAAAAGGCTAACAGGTCAAACAGTGTAGCAGAATGCCTTACTTTTTAAACAAATGTCCTACTCATGAATGACATTATAATCTTTTTCTTACATAAAACCTGTCACTAATTAATCTTTTATCTTCAGTTGCTTGTTGTCTTCATCTTTTATGGCAGTAAGGTGGGTAGCTCTGGGTTTCCAAATTTATTTTTGGCACATTTAAAAATGTTACTGAACTAATGATCGCTTTAATCCAAAAATGATTAACTCATCATGAAAATCAATGAGAGACATTTACTATTTACTGCACATGCCAGCTATGATGTTAGTCTAAGGATTTTAAAACGGCAGCTCACAACTCCAATACTTTTGATATTCTTAAATTGAATCATTCTAAATCATTGTCTGAATAAATGTACTAATTTACATTAGTTGTGTATTTTTTCTCAAAATAATAGAAATCTTTGTTAATTTGTGCTTCACATAATGAAATCACATTTTTGATCTCATGAGTCTAAAATTGGTGCTCTGCAGTTTAATATGATCTGATGATGACGGCTGACGATGTCTGGTGATTTCCATTTAAATGGAGACGCCGCGTTTACAGACTAAAAAAACAAACAAACGGGAGGATGATGGACTATAAACACGTCTTAATTCAGACCCCAGCGTCATTCGGACTCGCTGGTCGTGTAATGAACGGGGTATGTTCCGGCTGCAGGTAGGCGAGGGCTGCGCGCAAGAGAGTCCACCCCCACCGGGAAAGGAAAAAAAAAAAAAAAAATACAGTTGGTACTGCCTGCAGGTTGGCAGCCGCATCATTTGCATGTGGGCGACCTCCGCCCCTGGAGGCCCCCCATTCTCTGTCCTCAAAGGCGAATCTGCGCAGACAATGGCAGTTTTTTAGGTGGTAGAAAAGCCAGTTTCCATGTATGCGCTGATACAATACCCTGGAGCTCGCCGAGCAGTGCTGTTTAGACAG
>JASGAT010372785.1:0-11665 GCA_030220025.1 Chelon auratus
CGGTGGTTAGCTGGAGGCAGGAATCGTAGAACCGCAGAGGAGAATATGAGACTACTGTTATCAACATGTCATCTTCATGTGTTGTCAGGAGTAAGGTTAATAGCTCCAAACTGAATTTTATCTTATGGGGGTGTCCCGGGGGTCATTGACAGACCGGCCCACTTCATATGTGGTGTGGGGAGCCAGCCAGGCAGCCAGCCAGCCAGCCAGCAACACAAGTCTCATGTACCTTGATGACAAAAACTGTATTTGATGTTGTTTTGGATCATAATCATATAGTAATCATTAACCTGAACCCTTAAGTAGCCCAGTGGTTTTTAAACAGGGGGCACCAGGGGCCTCAGATAATTGGAGGGAAGATAAGAAAAAAAAATTGCAAATAAAAAAAACAACACTAATTATTTTTTTATCATTATTTTAAAATATAATCTAATTTTTTAAAATCATTATCATAAAATGTATATTATTATTATATATGATATAGTATTAATAAAATGATTAATACTATATCATATAGAAATGTTATTTCACATGCTCATCTTTTTGGTTGCCTGCCAGTCAAAACATCGTTCCTCATAATTTGTGCAGACCTGGTGGTTTGCGCCATTTATCAAATTGCTTTGCTCCACTAGCTGGTGCAAAATGGAAAAGGTTTTTGACAAGAAAGAGACCGAAGGAACAGAACAACAGCCCTGCTGTGGAGGACACTGCTGCAAAAAAACCTAAGAACTCCTGGCCAACTAAAATCAGAAAATATGAGGCAGCACTTATGCTAAACAAATGTAATAGTTATTGAATAGTGAATAAAAGTAAGAAAAAAACATTCTAAAGGTTGATGTTTCTTTACATATTTTGTTGCATTGTCTGTAGGTTTGAAAAGGGGGTCCTCGGCCAGAAGCTAATGTTGTTTGGGGGGCCTTGGCACGGAAAGGTTTGGGAACCCCTACACTAAAATAATTACAGCAGTATAGTGATTTTACAGCATGTAGTGATTTTAATGCAAACAGGTCATGAAACAATAAAATTTGGCCGAGCAATTTGCCAGGTTGTTAGAACTGAATGACACTGACTGTCTATACCGGGGTGGGCAATTATTTTTCTCAAGGGGCCACATGAGAACCCCTAAATATCTCGGAGGGCCGTGCCAGTAGGCTGAACTCAATTATGTGCCTGCAGCATTGGTATGTTTTATTTTGTGCTGGTGTTTTTAGTAAAGGGATGATCAAGAAAGCTTAAAGTCATCAAGTCATACTTAAAGCTTGACATGTTTTATTAACAATGAACACATTCTCTTATAAAGTGCAGTTAATTAAACATACAAACCATATGCATTTGCTGTGTTGGGCTAAAATATCAGGCTATACATGATACCAAATAAAGAGCCGCTCGGGAGCCGAAAGAGGGAGCTGTGGCAAAAGAGCCAGCTCTCGGAAAAGAGCTGAACTTCCCATTACTAGCTGCTACTGGACCTCCCTAGATCCAGGTTCAGAAAAAGGAGGGAAGGAGCCTTTTTGGTTCCAAACTTTTGGAACAGCCGACCCTTTTATATGAAAGCTTCCCAGAGTTTGGACCAAATCATTGTTGAAAACCCACTTCTTCTCACTGGCCTTTAGTCCAAGTTGAGCAGGATATCTTGGGTTTTATTTTGCAAACCCAGTTTTTTAAATTGACGATTATTGTTGCCTATTTTAACATGAATAGTTGATTTATTTAGATTTATTCTGCTTGTACAGCCCTTTGGTTCTTTTGAGGTCGTTTTTAACTGTGCTTTAGAAATAAACTTTGACCAGTTGCCAATTAACACCTTGATTACGAGTCAAGCTCTGTCATCCACTGAAGATCGAGGGTTACAAGAGAGTTTGAATTTATGTTTTATGATGAGCAACAAAGTCTGGATATTGGGGTCAGTCATAAATCTGTCATTTCATGTTAAGGTTAATCAACTTATCAAGACGGAACTCAATTGGTTTTGGTGACACCTGCTATTACATTTATTTTCCACTAGTGGGCAGTGTATACTCGTGCAAACCTGAAGCAGGAGTTGCTCATTGATGTAACTTACCTTTAGGCATTTAGGAAGAATTACTCTTAATTGCACTAAAACACTTCAAAAGTAATTTAAACTAAACTGTACTGACCTTTCAAAGGTGTAACATGTTATTCTATCTGATGCTCATCCCGTCCTTCAAAATAAACTTCAACAACTCTCTCCCAGCTGTTGGATGCTGCGCTTTCCCCCCGCCCACCACATTGAATATTATGATGCTGAGAGCTCCGGATGGTGAGCAGAGGGGGTTGGCCTCAAGACATTTGACTCTATTTGGAGTTGTCTGGATTACAGATGAGGGACGGTTTTTTTTCTTCTTCTTTCATTCTTTCTACTTGTTCATATCTGCTCGTACAAGCGGAGCAGCTCAGTGGCGGACTGCGTCCTCACAGGGAGCCCTCGGCAGGATGGGAGCTCTCTCGACGCAGAGGATGTTATGGATGTGCGTTTTGTTCCTCGCAGGAATAGCAGAAGTTTGCGGTGAGTTTTTATTTATTTTATTTATGTGTGTTATCCTCGAAACCAAGAATATGTTCCCAAAGGAAGACATGTGGTGTTTTTTCCCCACAAACCTGAGGCTTTCTAAAACCCTCAAGTTTGTGGCTTGAGGCTTTCTAAAAGGATTCATTCACATTATTTAGTTCTGTTTGTTTTGCTTGCATGATGTCCAGCTATCAGTGGAACAAGTAATAGTGCATCTAATTAACAAGTATGTCTCTGTATTGGAGGATTAGTTTAAAAAGTTGTGCAAAATAGAAAAAAAAATAGTGGAAGGAGAAGTGCCAACACATCAATGAAATAAACACTAGTGAGAAGTATAGAACAAGTATAGAACTTATTGGATAAAGTTTTTGGATCACTTGCATCACCAGGTTGTTAATGTAGATGCATTAATGATTAAGTTTTTACTCTCAGCTTAGGTGGAGTCAGTTTCACTCAGGAAGTCTACTGTTTCCCCATTCAAGGGTTTTAAGATCTAAATCTGAGGAACTGTGGGATGATTAATTAAACAGTTGAAACAATTTCGAATGTATTTTGATGAATAAGCTCCTCTGTTTGGGCGTTGGACATCCGTAACAAACAGACTTTTCAAATGTATTTTAAGTTACGTCTCAATTTGGACTGTAGCTATCGTGAATTTAAAACAGAAAATGTCTAAAAAAAAAATGTGCTTAATTGCAGGTTTAATAAATATTGTTGTGTTTTTCTTATGTGAAGTGAACAGTAACAATAACACTTTTTCCTTTTCTCCTGATTCCAGGTTCTAATGTCTGCACCTCTAGAGGGGCCAGCACATGTAAGCAGTGTCTGGCTGTGCACCCCAGCTGTGCGTGGTGCTTCCAAGAGGTGGGCTCCTTTTTGCTGCTTGGCCCCATTTCGAGCTTTCTGCCAGCCAGGCTGGCGCAGGGTGGGACGAGACGCTCAGCGCGCTGTAATCTGGCTGGGAAGAACATTTAAAGTCAACTCTTTAACTCCTTTAACGATCTAAAATATGCGAGTAGTGATTTGTGAACAAGGGCTTTTATAGATGTTTTGCGGCACAGATGAAGGTTTTTTTTTAAGGCGCCCGGGTGAGCAGCAGCCAGCTGGTTACAGTATGTGACTCCTCGGTGACTGGCATCCTGTGACTGCATCAGTGCACAGTCATGTTTTCTGACTTATAAATGCAGTGATCTAATGTTTTAAAAAACAGATTTCTGAGTTAACATCCTCAATCATTTGCTTGGTGGCAAACCGTTTCATGATGAATCTTTGCACAACATGTCCCGTTTCCTCCATCAGGACTTCGGCCAGGGAGTTGCCAGCTCGTCTCGTTGTGATTTGAAGGCTAACTTGTTGAAAGCAGGCTGCGTTGCGTCAGCTCTGGAGTCTCCGACCAGCAAACTGCAAATAATTGAGGACCGGCCCCTCAGCAACAAGGCGGCAGGAGCCACACAAGATGTTACCCAGATAAAGCCCCAGAAACTACACATCACCCTTAGGCCAGGTGAGCTCCTCCATAAAGGAACGATGGTCTGTATATCAAACATACTGGTGTCAGTTGGAGGGCGGTTACACAGGAAATGAGTCAAGATGTTCCCTTTGAGTAAAAACATACCAGTGACAACAAGCTCACAAGACTGTTTCCTCACCAGATGATGCTAAGCGCTTCACGGTGAAGGTGCGTCAGGTAGAGGACTACCCCGTGGACCTCTACTACCTCATGGACCTGTCCTACTCCATGAACGACGACCTCTTCCGGCTGAGGACGTTAGGCAAGGGCCTGGCTGAGGCCATGAACCGCACCACCAGCAACCTGCGCATGGGCTTTGGGGCGTTTGTGGACAAGCCGCTGTCGCCTTACATGTACATCTCACCAAAACAGGCAGTGAAGAACCCCTGCTACAGGTAAAAAAAAGATGCACTCACATGTGCTGTACGGATTTATTATTCTGACGTTATGCCAACGGTCGGTTGGTCGGTTATCGGTTAGAGAATCAGCATTGGGATCCTTGGGTCATAGGTTCTCACCCCCCTTGTCCATGGCTGAGGTGCTGATGGGTCAAATGCAGAGAAAGAATTTCCCCATGTGGGATAAAAGTAGCATAAAAGATTATTGTGTTTATGATGTACACCGATCAGCCACAACTTTATGACCACTGACATGAGAAGTAAATAACATTGGCCATCTTGTGACAGTTCAGTGTTCTGCTGGGAAACTTTTGGACCTGGTATTCATTAGTGTAGATGTTACTTAGACATGTAGCACCCACCTAGACCAGACCAGGCACCCCCACCCCATAGCAATGACGCTCCTTGGATGCATCTTAACACAGGTGCACACACACAAAACGGTTTAGGAACATGAAGAGCAGCACAAGGTGTTGACCTGGCCTCCAAATTTACTAGATCCCAAACTGATCAAGTATCTGTGGGATGATCCACAGAGGCCCCTCCCCTCAAAGGCCCCCCCACGATTCTGTTCCCAGACACCACAGGACACCCTCAGAAGGCCCATGTCCATTCTCTGATGAGTCACAACTGTTTTGGAGACCTGCACAATATTAGGAATGTGGTCATAATATTATGACTGATCGATGTATAATCACACTACCAGTTATAAGTCTGCTTAGTTTAAATATAGATTTAACACCACAATGTTTAGTGTGCATAATGTCTGCTACTATGTTATCTCTCGTCATAATGTTATGCCTGATCAGTGTAATATAAAGCAATTGAAAAACAAATATTCATTTGAACATTCTCATTTCCTCTCTAGTTTTGGTGTAAAACACATATTTCCCCAAATTTTGAACTACTCCTTTTAAAAGATCCATTTTTTTTTTCAGTAAACCTGTTTTGTTGTCTGTACACGAGCACCTAAACTGAACCCAGACGTCACCGTAATGGAAACTTTACTTTCATAGCAGCATTCTCAGATTTAACAGTGTTTTGCATTCCAAATAAGTACCCACCGGTGTTGGTTTTGCTTCTTGTTTATGTCTGCATGTGGGAGCTATAGCTTCATTATGTGCATGATGTCACTTTCGTGAGGACATATTTAAACACAGCGTTGCTCGGTAATAATGCCAGCTCAGAGCCGCAGCACTTGTTAAAGGCTGACAGCGGCTCGCAAGTGCTCGGTCAGCTGCTGTGAGTCAGAAGCAGGTAATCTGCGCCGGGCGTCCCGGTGCAAGCAGGCTCTAACCCCACCCGAAAAGCCTCCTCCCCTGAGATTGATTTGGTGCTTTAAAGTCCCTTGGGAGCATTTAGTCTCCTGCGTAAAAACAAGTCTGTGTCAGATCCAGACTCTAGGAATGTTTGGATAAAAGATAAGACAAGAGAAGTATTTCAGTGTAGTAATTTAAAACACAGAGAGGGATGAGGGGTCCAGTCACTGTGCAGAACTGTTTGCTCTTTTCTGCATCAACTGCGTATGACTCTAGAGATGACTCTGTCAGCCTGGTGTCAACTACGTTAGCTCTGATGTCAGCAATTACTGGATAGATTTTAGTACATACAATCGTGATACTCCGGGGATGAATCCTATTGATGTTAGCGGCCCCTGGACTTTTCCACCAGTGCCTCTAATGGGGTTGACATCTGTGGTTTTGGCCATAAAACCAATGGATTTCCCATTAGCATATGTTTGCTAACAAGAGATAACATGGTAGCAGACATTATGCCCACTAAACACTGTGGTTTTTAAAGATGTTAGCATACTGACCATAGCATTTAGAACAAATCTGTGTTTCATATAAGCAGACTTAAAACTGGTAGTGTGATTATAAATTGGTCAGACATAACACTATGACCACCTTGTGCCTCCCAAACAGTTGTAACTCATCAGAGAATGGACATGGGCCTTCTGAGTGTGTCCTGTGGTGTCTGGCAACAGGATGTTGTTAGTTGGGGGCCAAAGATCAACACCTTGGGCTGTTCTTCATGATTTTTTGAGATGTTCCTTGGCTGCATCCTGCTGGGGATGGCTGCTGCCATCAAGGAGTTTCATTGCTATGGGGTGGGGGTGCCTGGTCTGGTCTAGTCCAAAAATAAATCTCAACACATACAACTTAAATTATGTTTGTTTAGCTGACAGCAGATTTGTTGAAACCCAGCCTTCACTATTAAATTAAACAGTTTAATCTCTGTTTTATCGACAGCATTAACACCACCTGTCTGCCGCAGTTCGGCTACAAACATGTTCTTTCCCTGACGGAGGAAGTGGGACGCTTCACAGAGGAAGTGAAGAAGCAGATGGTGTCCAGGAACCGAGATGCCCCGGAGGGAGGCTTTGATGCCATCATCCAGGCTGCTGTGTGCAAGGTGAAGAGACAGACGCACACATGTGTTGTCTCATGTTACACATGGTTCAGAAACGTTAAGATGATGAAAGCAAAGACATTTTTTCAGAAGGATGAGTGCTCACCCAACCGGAAATTAAACTAAACAAATGAATTTTTTGACATTCTTTGGTAACCAGGAGCAGATCGGCTGGCGTCCCGGTGCGTCCCACCTCCTGATCTTCACCTCAGATGCTAAGACTCACGTGGCTCTGGACGGACGGTTGGCTGGAATAGTGCATCCCAACGATGGACAGTGCCACCTCAACTCTGAAAATATTTACAGCATGTCCACCACCATGGTCAGTGGATACTGTATTGCTGTGTTTTGCAACAGCATGAAAACATGCAGGCCTGCAGGACTAATGGAAGAGCATCAGAGCATGTCTATTTCTGTGTGTGTTAACCACGTTGTCTGGTTTGACCTCACAGGACTACCCATCTCTGGCTTTGATCACAGAAAAGATGTCAGAAAACAACATCAACCTCATCTTTGCAGTCACCAACCCTGTGGTTCCTCTGTACCAGGTCAGGACATAAAACTTTTCACTAGCAAAGACCACCCCTTGATTGACGCAAAAAAAGTTTATTGGTAGGCAGGTCATCAGAGAAATGGATGAGAAGGGTTTGGGATGAAAAAGGGAGGAGGGCATGGGATGAAAAGGGATGAAAAGGGTTGAGGGAACGGGATTAAAAGGGATGAAAAGGGCCAAGGGGATGGGATGAAAAGGGTCAAGGGGATTTGGTGAAAAAGAGTCAAGGGGATGGGATGGTAAGGGGGAGGGAATGGGATGAAAAGAGATGAAGAGTTGAGCTGAATTGATGAAAAGGGTAGAAGAGAAGGGATGAAAAATGTTGGAGGGATGGGATGAGAAGGGTTGAGGAGATGGGATGAAAGGGGTTTAAAGGAATGGGATGAAAAGGGATGAAGGGATGAGTTGGAAATGGTCAAGGGGATAGGGTGAAATAGTCGAGGGGATGGGATGAAAAGGATAGAGGAGAAGGGGTGAAAAGGGTTAGAGGGATGGGATGAGAAGGGTCAAAGGGATGGGATGAGAAGAGTTGAGGAGATGGGATGAAAAGGGTTGAGGGGGTGGGGTGAAAAGTTGTGAAAAGGGTTGAGGGGATGGGATGAAAATTGAGGGGAAAACACGAAGGAGGAGGAATGTGTAAATTGATGCTGTTAGGACACACATGTATAGGTAAGTGTGGGAAATAGAATGATATAGGGCGTGGTCTAGTTCCCAAACTTAAGTTCTTATAGCTTCACTAAGTGCACATACAACAGTGAAAATACAAATAAAAAAATCAAGAGAAAGGTTTTTGAACTGAAGCCAAGAAGACAATAAATCCAAGTCTGTAATGATTAGCTTGAACATACAGTAGAGTTTTAACTGAAGTCCTCCAAACCTCACTGGTTTTAAAGAGAGATTCTTGGATGCTGCACTGGAGGAATGGAAACTTGTAAATAACCGTTTTACTCAGTGTTCAGACACTGATAGATGCAGCTTTTCCTAAACTGGAAACACTGGTTATGACCAACTGTTGAAGTTCACATTGCAGAGTGTACTTTGGGCTGCTGGACGGAAACTGCTGCACATCACAGGGTGTGTAGTGGTTATGCATTTTAAGGGTGTTTTCATACAGCACACTTGAAAATATCTGACGTATCTCTCTCATAGGAATCCATAAAAACCAAAGTGACAAGTGTGACATTACCTTGCACTTCCTGACATTCTCAGAAGAAAACATTCTCAGAAAGGGATGGGATGCAATTTATATTTGCAATTTATTCAGATATTTAAATATATTACGAATTATATTACGTATTTATATTTTTCATTTGTAAGTGATGAAACTTCTGCAGCTGCCTTCTAGTCTGTCTGTCTTTGCGTCTTGCAGAACTACAGCGAGCTGATTCCTGGCACCACAGTGGGAACACTGTCAAACGACTCGGGCAACGTCATTCAGCTGATCCTGAAGGCCTACGCTGTAAGAACGACACACACACACACACACACACACACACGTCTGTGGCTAGACAGTGTTTGAGGGGATGACATGTGTTTGCTGACACACACCCTGAATCACACACGCAGTCGAGCCAGAGTCTTGGACGAAATTCCGACAGCAGCTGAAGTGTGAAGCTGACCAAACGTAGGAGTCTCCTGGCCGTGTTTCATTATTTATGTTTTTAGTTGAGTTTATTGTGCAGACATCAGGTGAAAGAGCTGAAGAACTGACAGTAAATCCTGGTTTTGTCTTTGTGGTGGTGTTGTTACAGGTGCACATAAAAGCATGCCCCACACATACAGCAACAGATCCTTGCAGCCAAATGCATATGTACGGATGATGGAAAGAGGATATTTGTTATAATAATAAAGTAATGTTACAGGAGAATTAAACATTTGTGGGTTTGCTTTTGTCAGAAAATTCGTTCCAAGGTGGAGCTGGAGCTTCAGGGCGTCCCAGAGGAGCTGTCGCTGTCCTTTAATGCCACCTGTCTGAATGGAGAGGTCATTCCTGGCCTCAAATCCTGCTCTGGGCTCAAAGTAGGAGATACGGTAGGTTCTGCATGTGTCCATCACACAGCGGTCAGCATAATTTGATAAATATAGTGGCTCCCACATAGAAGAATGTTGTCCTGTGATTAATAAAATTGTACTTGTATCATAAAAAGGGTTTTGATGGTAAAGAACTCAAAGGCCAAAGTCAGATTTTATAAGTCTTACACTGAGTCGTCAAGAATGATCATGAAGAATAAATCATTGAATGAGAAAGAATCTATTTTATACACTAATCAGGCATAACATTATGACCTACTATTGTGTAGGTCTCCCTTGTGGTGACTCATCGGAGAATGGACATGGTCCTTCTGAGGGTGTCCTGTGGTGTCTGGCAACAGGATGTGGTTAGTGTGGGGCCTTTGAAAGGAGTGGCCTCTGTGGATCGTCCCACAGATACTTGATCAGTTTGGGATCTACCGAATTTGGAGACCCACATCTCAAGGACACTTCAGAATTTTGTACATTTGCGGATCGAATCGCTAACCCTCTGGTTCGTGGACAAACTCCTCTACCTACTACCCCAAAATGCTATGGTCAAGGTCCCACCGAGATTTGAACTCAGATCGCTGGATTCAGAGTCCAGAGTGCTAACCATTACACCATGGAACCACAGTGATGGCCTCTGGATCCTATGGGTTGAGGGGAAGGGCCTCTGTGGACCATCCCACAGATACTTGATCAGTTTGGGATCTAGTGAATTTGGAGGCCAGGTCAACACCTTGTGCTGTTCTTCATATTCCTAAACCGTTTTTGTGTGTGCACCTGTGTCAGGCTGCATCCTGCTCAAGGAGTGTCATTGCTATGGGGTGGGGGTGCCTGGTCTGGTCTAGGTGGGTGCTACATGTCTAAGTAACATCCACACCAATGAATGCCAGGTCCAGAAGTTAGCCAGCAGAACTTTGAACTGTCACAAGATGGTTGATGTTATTTACTTCTTCCTGGTCATAATGTTGTGGCTGATTGGTGTATTTTATTTATTTCAGTATATATCTTTCTAATGTATGGCTTGTTTAAAGGTGCAACAGCCCCAGCGCCTTACTGTATACTATATATCCAGAAATAACATGTCAGTCTGGTCCATGTACTATTTGTCACTGTCTTTCCATTTCCCGTATTGCTGCTATCTTAAAAGTTGGATGTTCCCTTTTCCTCATAAAGAGTGTCAAAGAGCAGAGGACGGAAAAACAGGGATCAGCCTTGTCCTTTACAATTGACCCTGTCTTGTCTTGACATAATTTTCCTGCCAGTGTAATTTGTCTGCTTAAACTGTTCTCTGTTTGCATTGGGTCTTTATCTCTTATCGCATTTACTTGGTCTCTTCTCACTCCAGGTGACATTTTTTGGCCTCCACACATTTCTTTCTTTCTTTCTCTCTGCCTCGGCCCCTCTTGTTATTTCCATATATGGCAGCCTCTCCAGATGTTGTAGCTCCCCACTTTTGGACATTTACCAGATTTGGACGCATTGCTGACTGAATGGTTGCTTTGACTAAATACATTTGGAATCGTTCCTCGTCTTGTGTCTTTGTCATGTTTCCTCTGACCGTGATTAGATCATGCTGAAAACATGAGCAGATACTAAATGTCACTCAGTATGGATGTAGAATGTGTAAAAAAAAAAGAAAAAACAAGAAAGGGCTTTGCATATGTTTTAACCAAACACATGTGTGAACCAAAGTTCGTTTCTCTCCTCCAGGTCTCTTTCAGTGTGGAGGCTCGTGCTCGCGGTTGCCCCAAACAAAAGAAGAAAACCTTCATCATCAAGCCCGTCGGTTTCAAGGACTCCCTCTCCATCACCGTGACCTTTGAGTGCGACTGCAAGTGCCAGACCAAAGCCCAGCTGAACAGCCCCAAATGCAGCCAAGGCAATGGCACCTACGAGTGCGGCATCTGCCTGTGCCACCCAGGTCGCTTGGGGCCACACTGCGAGTGCGCGGAGGGCGACTACAACCCCACAGAGCAGGACCGCTGCAGCGGACCTGCAGGAGCCGGAGGACCTCAGTCTGCCATCTGCAGCGGCCGGGGGGACTGCGTGTGCGGCCAGTGCGTGTGCCACAGCAGTGACTTTGGGAAAGTCTGGGGGAAGCTGTGCGAGTGTGACGACTTCAACTGCCTGAGGTACAAAGGAGAACTCTGCTCAGGTAAGGACTTATAACACAGAGAGAGAAATGAATTAGCTTTAGGTTATTAAGAAGCATTAATAACATGATTAACAGATTAGCAAACAAC
>JASGAT010372785.1:11732-31000 GCA_030220025.1 Chelon auratus
CCACAGGACACCCTCAGAAGACCCATGTCCATTCTCTGATGAGTCACAGCAGTTTTGAAGGCACAAGGGAGACCTACACAGTATAGGAAGGTGGTCATAATGTTATACCTGATTGGTGTATAAATTTTCCGTAGATTGACTGCACTGCTCTTGTAATTGAACCCTATCACCTCATGCTAACATCAAACATCTCACTACATGGAGATGGTTAAAATAACCATTGTGTGTTTTTCTGTGGAAGAGTTTCTGAAAATGTCTGCACCTTCGTGATCGAGGCTGCACGTCCCTTTTTACCACGTTAGCTTGCCACCCACCTCATCTGGGAAGAATTACATAGAATAACAGCTCTCCCTCCTGCACAGGACATGGGCTCCATCACAATAAACACATGGTGTGGTGCAGTGTGTGTGTGTGCTCCGTGTGCGAGAGTAATCTCAGGTTGTATGTTTGTGTCGGCCGAGCCAAGCTTTTTGTACCGCGAACTTCAGAAGGAACAAGTTAGATGGTGGATTTCTCCAGGCAGGAGTAACTTTCGTGCAGTTTATGCGCTGGAAACTGATAGTTTCTCTATTGTGGTTCAGATTTTTACGCGTTAGTTTGCGTTTGGTGAATGTCAAGAGATTTACTCAGAACCTCAAAGTCCTCCTCGCCTTTTAGCATTTTAGAAGAGACAGTTTGTCATCGAGTCAAAGCACACAATGCTTCCCTGAGGATGTTTGTAATTGAGAGCTTGTGAGCGACTTTTCATTGCGGGATTTAGAAGTGTAACACTTCTGACCGCACATAACAATGCTGTCAGTTTTGTTTCTTCTGGCAGTTAATTTGATTTCTTTTCCGACAGTTAGACGTGGCACAAGTATTATGTTCTTGTAATAGATTCCACCAAAAATACATGTTTAGAAAAGTCTCTCCAAGTCGAGCATCAGTGGTATTGCTTGTTCCATTTTCAGCAAGAACTTTTTCCACAAAGCAATACCAGCATCTCTGGTAGCAGTGTAAGTTCAAAATGCATTTGTACCCGTGAGCTTTTGATCGCAACATGGATAGTGGATACAAGAAATACTTGACTGCTGCTAGCAACTGTCTAGTCAACTAGTCACAGAGGCTAAGAATCTAGCTAACGGAGAGGTAATGCAGACACATGATGAAAGGATGAGGCCTCTAGGAACGTTAACATATTCTAAAATGCGATGTAACTTTTATACAACTAAATTAATTTATCGTAAACCTCTGACATTTCTGAAAACCTCAGCAAACACATCACAACTCATGAAATTATTTTCTTAGAAGGTGGAAAATAACCCAAGAGGAGGGCGTTCACACACTCCCCTTGCATAATCGCTGAAAACCCTACAGCATTTGATTTGAAAGCACCGTATGATAAAGGTACTGAAACTGCAGCTACACAACTGTTGCCGTGCAGAACCTGCCGAGGCTAGTAGTGTAGCGAGCTAACAAACGAGTAAAGTAGGAAACGCAAAGGCGACACTGGGAATATGAACATTTTCCTCAAATTATAAAATTACTAAAAAAATATGAATAATTAGATTACAGATTTTTGTGCCAACTGTCCCCAACTAGTGCAAACTGGTGCAGACTTTGTCCAACTGGCAAACAATCTTGTAGTGTGTTCTCAACTTTACTTGCATGATAGCCATTGCACCCTAACCATTTCAGAAAAGATTCTCTTTCCAATCCCACAAGTTCATATTGACTTTTCTTGTAAATATTTTAAAGGCAGCCCCATTCCAAGGCGCCAACGGACTGAGAAGAGCCTCCGTCCAAAGATCACAGATACACCTGCTGCAACAGTTCAAACAAAGAAACCATAAAACAGAAACTTTGGGTCTTGCCAGAATATACACGTACTCCAAAGACAGATATGAGAGTCCTATTGTTCCTCATCCCAAACTCAATAAAGATGCTAAGACAGAATAACAAAAGGGCAAAATAAATCTGCATCAAGTGCTCCACTTCATTGAGGCATTTCCTCTTTGTTACTCATTAGAAGTTAAATCATGAACAGTTATTAAGCTTGCTTCATGATATTAAACCCAAGAGCCGCAAAGTTTTTGGCACGGGCCGCTCGTCCGTCGTGCGCTCCGTCACATCTCGTTTATCACGCAACCTCCCTTGTTGCTGCTCTCGCAAAGAAATGTTTTGCTGCGCTCCCCAAGGCCCATAGCGTAACACGAAAATACCTTTCTGCTTACTCATTGGCTGGTGTGGTGTAATGAGGCTAAAAATAAACCCATGTTTGGTCAGAAAAGGGCCAAGTGGGAGAGCGCTGGAAATGTTCTGAGACCATGTGTGTGCAGAACACGGCCTGCTGTTGTATTGAAATACCTTATTCAGTGTCAGGACCATTCTTTCTTCTGCCGCAGGAGGGTGTAATTAAAAGCCAGCGGTCCTGTGGCCGTGTGGTCGTGTGGTAATGACAGTTTGTCTGCGGATCATCTTTTATCCAGTCAGACGGACCCTAGCAGCTTCCTGTCTCATTGTTTATCTGGGCATTGTTTTTTGCGGCGATAGGCCACAATGTTTTGTGCGCTGTCAGTCTTCTTGGCATGCGCACCCACACGCGTACATAGATATGTGGAACAACAACAAGCCGATGTGCACAAATACACACATCATGCAGCCAGTCACAAAGGAAAAGCAGTTTCAGAAACACTTCTTCTTCTTCTTCTGCTTTCCAGAGTTTTCAATCAAGAACCACAAACTCTTTCAGGAAGGAATACCACTCGGTTTCTGGATTGTAACGCATTAAAACGTAATTATAGGAAGACAGAGAAGGAACTCTGAACGGGAGAATACAGACGAGTGTAACACAGGATTGTGGTTAATGCAGTCAGAACCACTTAATGAGCAGCGACCAGTCATCGCAACCTCATGCTGACCAACCGACCATTGTTCAAAGTCCATGCAACTTTATTACAAATTATAGGGGAGTTCCAAAAATTTCCAAAGATACCCTGTGCGTCAAGCTGTGTCATAAACGGTGCATAATATCGATGTAAATATCCTGCAGGGCGGCACAGTGGTGAGGTGGTTAGCACTGATGCCTCACAGCGAGAAGGTCCCTGGTTTGAATTCATGGGCCCGATGACAGCTGGAATAGGCTCCAGCAGACCCCGCGACCCTTAACAGGAACAAGCGGTTACAGAAGATGAATGAATTAATATCCTGCAATTAAAATCAGAGTTGGAATAAACTGATTATAAATATATATGATCACATCCAGGCCATATCCAAAAAACTGGACTTGCTTCTTTAGTTCTTAAGGACCTGTGGGGAGTTTAGGGTCACCTATACCTGAAGGACAAAGGACACTCCTTTGAGGACTACAACATCCACATTTTAGGCAAAGAAGAAAGATGGTTTGAAAGAAGTGTAAAGGAAGACACCTATGTCAAATTGGAGAATACCTCTCTGAACAGGGGAGGTGATCTACTGATCTACAACACGGTCTTAACATCTGTCCCCAAAAAGTTTGACCCCCGTTCAAACCTTGAGACTGGAGCCTCTATGGGTTGTTAGAGAACCAGTCATTGGAGAAAGAAGACAGGGTCAAAGAGTCCCCCACAACGACAGGTTAACAGACACTAGTCAAGCAAATCTGCGAGGTAGTATTTCCGGCTGCTTCTCAATCTCACACATCAACACATCGAGGGAAGATTAACTGAGGAGGTTTGAAGGTACAACCATTTGTTTGACTTGTCTTTCGGCGAACGTTTCGGTTGCCATTGTTGAAAGTGAAGCAGGAAGTAGAAACTAAGATTAACCCGATTGGCAAAAAAAGACAAGTATAAATGGCTTGCACCGGCTTCGGCTATTTACGTAGGTTACGGTGTTCCTATTCAAACCCCGACTCCTCCACCACCAGTCCTTTAGAACATGAAGACTTGGATCAAGAAACTCAAGAAACAAGAAAGGCAACTGGGCTTTGAGAGTTTCTTGAAGACGTGCCTAATCTGAGTTAAACATCTTAAGTATTTTATACACATACACGTTCAAGTTTGGCTTTTTATAACATGAAAACAAATTAAAAGCAAAACTTGAACTTGTATGTGCATAACATACTTAAGATGTTTAACTTAGATTAGGCACAGTAATTAAAATAACAACAACTCCAGCCACTGAATACTCCCTGTTTCCCAACTCCCACCACACCCTCGTTTACACATCGACTTTATCTCGTCACGGTTCTCCTTTATGTCTGTTCTCTGTTTTGCTGTTCTACTCAGCTCCCTTTGTGTACATTGATGTTATATTAATAAACGGTGCTGTAGTAGGTTTGTCAGAGTGTGCTTACGCCGCTTTCCTTCCCTCCCCAGGCCACGGCGTCTGCAACTGTGGCTTCTGCCAGTGCGCGCCGGACTGGCAGGGTGAGAACTGCAACTGCTCCCGACGCACGGACACATGCATGTCCAGCCTGGGTCTGCTGTGCAGCGGGAGGGGCCAGTGCGTGTGCGGGGCCTGCGAGTGCACGCAGCCGGGGGCCTACGGGGCCACGTGCGACAAGTGTCCCACCTGCCCCGACGCCTGTACCATGAAGAAGTGAGTCTGCAAGCGCGGGGCAAACACGTTTTCAGATGTTTTACTTTATAAATTAACCGTTGCCTTGGTTTCGTTTGTCCTGCTAGGGAGTGTGTGGAGTGTAAGCACTTCAAGAGAGGCAAGCTGTTTGACGACAACACCTGCAGTCGAATCTGCAAAGATGAGATTGAGCTGGTGGATGAAATAGGTGAGACACACGGCTGACAGAAAAACAAGACTTCGAATGCTGATCCAGTTTCCAATATCATCTAAACATTTTGCAAGAAGTCACAAAGTACTGGTTAATGCCAGTAATGAGAGTCTGGGTTTTTCAGGTTCTTCTTCTCCTATAATAATGGGTTAATAATAGCTGGTAAACATCACGCTTGCAGTTACATGTGGCTCTCTCATTTTGCCAGCATCAACCTGTTTAAGGATGTGCATGTTGTTGCAGAGGGTTCAGTGGATTTGAGAGATTTTCTCGATGAATTAAAAGCAACTTTTGCAGAACAAGGACAGAACTGTGGCAACATCTGACAATTATTGAGCAACGGTAAATGCTTAATTATCGGGTAATATAAGTCATGGAATAGGATAGCTAACACCTGCAGTGTAAGCAGTAAAGTCTCCATCGCTATAAGCTACTTGTCATACCAGACCAAGAAAAAAAGACTTAAATAATGTTTGATTACAGGAGTTGCCTGCCTCCTTTAGTTCTTTAAAGCTTGATAAATATCAACGTAACCATCATACAAATGCAGTAAATGATTTATTTACCATTTATTAAGTCTTAGTCACAACTCATAACTGTTTATTAAGAAGGATTTAGCTAAAAATATCGTAAAATATCAATAAAAAATAAATGAAGTGTGGATATATACATCAAATTAACAAAATTTGACTAAAATTGGTCAATAAAATTACAAAAATCTGTGTTAGGGAACTGATGCATGTCATTACCAACTGAGGAACCATTTTATTTATTTATTTATTTATTTTTTGCAGTACTCCACGACACAAATGCTGTGAACTGCACTTACAAAGACGAGAACGACTGCGTGGAGCGTTTCCAGTACTACGAGGACGCCAGCGGCAAGTCCATCCTGTTTGTCATCAAAGAGCCAGGTAAGAGAATCCACCTCGCAAGGATACCTGCCTCAGCAAATATTTAAAGCTGTCTTAAGTAGCTTGCAGCATAATTACTTTTACAGAAGCCAAGCCAACACTATAAGCCACTGAAGTGTTACCGCTGATCCTTCCGATGAATAAAACATAGTCTGAGACAAAACCTTGCATTTGATGACCAGAACTTGGATCCATAGAACTGGAACACATAATTAGGCTACATACCACAAATATCTCTTCATCCATCAAAAACTGGAACCCCAGACCCAGTAAGGATAGGCTCCTATTTATAGCCACATGTTTTAAGTAGAAGTTAAGAAAAGACAAAATAACTTTATTGATTCCCTTGGCAGGACAAGACAGTGCAAAAATAGAAAAACAGAATTAGGTAAGACAAGAAAAATGATATAAAACATAAATATGTTAGAGGTACAAAAAATATTTATCTCCTGTATCAAGCTTAAGGTACCTAAAATAACTCTTACTGCTAATACTAATAACTACAGTTGGTAGGTTGAAGTGGTAGGAGGCTAAATTTGCATAATGGCATTCATGAATATCATGAATAAAGACAAACTCCAATAGGAGGATTGCTTTTAAAAGTATTGCACCAAACTGATGAGCGTGGACGTTGCGTTCCTGCACAGAATACCTTCAAATATATCTGTGTTAGGGCTCCTACGGCTTCACATTTTTAAAGAAAGGAAAGCTCGAAAGCCGGACGAGGAGATAACAAATATGGGAACAAGAATCCGGTCTAATGAGCTTTCAAAGCTAGAAAGCTGACAGTTGAGCTAACGGTGCCGGTAAGCATAGCAGCAGACATTGCGTCTTAACGTCTGTGTAAGGAACGTTTTCACATAAAACACAGACTAATGGTTCCTCGTAGTTTGAGCCCACAAGATGGGTTACGAATATTACAAGGGGTCTCAGATCTTGGACTGTGAGACGTACAAGATATTACACTATTAGAATGAGTGAAAACTATATCTAGAATGATCAGTATTGCCGACACCTTTGCCACAATGATTTCTTCCTGTGATAATGTGTCACTGCTGCGTTTGCCCTCAAGTGGCCGAAAAATCGTTGATATCATGACAGTAACACAAATTATGATTGAGAATATACGAGGAAGAGTTGAGCTGCTGTGATGGCGGATGCAGTTTATAGAAATACTAAAAAGATGACAAGTCGTGCACGCATCGCCGTCACATTCTAGCAAACTTTCTTTTTTCTTCGCCCTAGAACAAGTTGTCACTTCCCTGCTGCCTGCTCTTCATCTGCTTGTTAAGTGGTCAAACAGAGCAAGCGCAGGGCGGTAAAACAGCCTTTTAACGACCACCACTGCCCTCGGAGAAAACCTGTCCTCGGGTGCGCTTTTAATGAAAGTGTGTGTTTAATTTAGGCGCGACTGGGTATCAGAGGAGCACGCGGAGGTTCGCCTTGAACACGGTGCACCCCGCCGTGTCAAAGAGGGTTGTAAAACCGCTGCCCAGCTCTCCAAGGAACTCGCTGACTTGACACATCCTCAAGAATGAAGGAGAGAGGAGACCGAGCGAGCAAAAAGGAAGAACAGCATTGAAAGGGAAACATGAAGCTGCACAGCAAATGATGTTTAGAAGCGGGTGAATAATGTTGCAGAAATTATCTTGAAGCAGCAGCTTAGCGTGGTTTAAGACTTGCAGGGTGAGCCGACGAGCAGGAAATAGAGTGGAGTAAAAATGAGGGACAGGGGAAGAAGAGGGGAGCTTTGATGTTGGCTGTAAAAAAAAAAAAATTGTTGCACCAGGTTACCCAACACAGATGCATGCGTGCATGTAGCCATGTGCTTGAACGCAGACAGTCGTTACACATGCATACTAAGACTACCTTGGCATGTGTGAAAGGCTGGCAGCTAAGGCGGGCGAACATAGTGGGATGATTAGCAGCTGAAGTGTCCAACTTTCCTGCAGGAGTTTGATTGAGCCAAAATGAAAAGAGAGCAAATATTGAATGATGATTTTTATGTCTGTATGTCAGTGTTCACAGCTTCTGATGAGCTGCTGCAGGTTAATGAATGAGAAAATTTGTCTGATAGTGAAATTTAGCTGAATTTTAGTTGGTATGCAAAACAAAGACAGTTTTCCAGCTGGATCTTGGCCACTTCAAACCGGACAGAATACTGGATTTAAAAAAAAAAAAAGGTTTTCAGGGCTTCTCCAGGACCCCGTTTGACCTTGACTCTATTAATTTGCCCCCATATAAACAAGACTGCAGCCCGGGAAAAACATCCGCTGGGAACGAATCAAGCCTGAAAGCTAGAAGCCAAACCAATCAGTGAACTAATGACAGAGATAGTGATAACGTTGAGACGACGCATCCTCCTGAAACTTATTTAAATTTAACAAAGAATGAGTGGCCAGTGCTTGGCCTACAATATTGTTTCCCTCTTGTTTACTCAGAAACATATTTGGTGGATAACATAAGTGAAGGTTTTCCAGAACAGCTAATGATGGAGTGGAAAAAAAACGGAGGGGGTGGGGGTATATATTCCACTCTGACGATGAATTGTTCATGTTAATGACTCTTTGAAAGAGAGTCAGTCATCTAGTGTGCGGCCTTCTTGAAAATGTGCAAATCAGATTCCTACTGCGTTCTGCCAGACCACAGTGAGGGAAGAGAGATTTGTGGCCTGGCTCTGTAGGTTACTAGTTTCCACTTCAGCCCATCCTCTTCTCTGCTCTTTGATATTTACTGTAACTGTTCACGTTGGGCCATTACTGACGATCTAATAACCCTCAAAAAGCACGACACGGTTCGTCAGCACATAGAGGAAACCGCGTCGTTAGTTGCAATACACCGATCAGCCACAACATTAAAACCACTGACAGGAGAAGTGAACAACTTCTTGTGACAATTTAATGTTCTGCTGGGAAACTTCTGGACCTGCCATTCATTGGTGTGGATGTTACTTAGACATGTAGCACCCACCTAGACCAGACCAGACACCAACACCCCATAGCAATGACGCTCCTTGATGACAGCAGGATGCAACCTGACAGCCTAAGAACAACTAAAAAAAAACATGAAGCACAGCACAAGGTGTTGACCTGGCCTCCAAATTCACTAGATCCCAAACTGATCAAGTATCTGTGGGATGATCCACAGAGGCCCCTCCCCTCAAAGACCCCCCCACTAACAACATCCTGTTACCAGACACCACAGGACACCCTCAGAAGACCCATGTCCATTCTCTGACGAGTCACAACTGTTTTGGAGACCTGCACAATATTAGGAATGTGGTCATAATATTATGACTGATCGATGTATAATCACACTACCAGTTATAAGTCTGCTTAGGTTAAATATAGATTTAACACCACAATGTTTAGTGTGCATAATGTCTGCTACCATGTTATCTCTCGTTAGCAAACTTAAACCCACTGGTTTTATGGCCAAAACCACAGATGTCAACCCCATTAGACCTACTCAATATTAGGAAGGTGGTCATAATGTTATGCTTGATTGGTGTATGTCTACGGGGATGAATGAATTGATAAAGTCACGGTTAGCAGAGGACTGAGCTGCAGCAAAGGCAGCATCAAGGCAGGGATGAAACCGACTTCCGCTGCCCTCGCGTCCGACTACTTATCTTCTCTCATTTCTTTATCTCTTCCTCTTTCCACACAGACTGCCCCAAAGGTCCAGACATTTTGGTGGTGCTTCTGTCGGTGGCAGGGGCCATCTTGTTCCTTGGCCTGGCGGCACTGCTGATCTGGAAGCTGCTGGTTACCATCCACGACAGACGGGAGTTTGCCAAATTTGAGGAAGAGCGCGCCCGTGCCAAGTGGGACACGGTGGGTGGATTTAGTATGAGGTGGCATTTGTTGAAAGACATTAAGAAAGAAATCAAAGCACAGTCAGATATAAACGGCACCTGAAAATCTTCCTCTATACTCCTTGAGCACACAAACACGGCTGTAGGATCCTACACATACGCACCGGCGCGCAACAGAAGGCCACACAAGCAGTTTCTCGCTTTCCAGAAGATGTTTTTTATTATTTTCGTGGCATGCTGTTACTCCCAGCAGAACAAAAGGCAGCCAACGGAAGGGCTGGGTTTAAATGAGCAAATCAGCCTTTACTGGTAATACGCCTCTTTGTGGCCAGCCGAGTCCCAAAGGCCTCAAAACCGCAAGGAATCACAGTAGGCTTAAGGTGCTCGCTGAGAAACAGACGTGAAAGCACAAGCCACACATTTAATGCAGCGTGCAAGGTATGGTCCTGGAAGAGGATGCATAAATAATGAAGCGTAAAATCTATTTTTAAAACTATTATCATGAAATTCCCCGCACAAGTCTAGGATTTCAGTTGAATCTTAATTACTTTTGTGTCTTTTAAACTCACCTTTCATTCTCTTTGCGCGTCTAACAGGGGCACAACCCTCTTTACAAAGGAGCCACCTCTACCTTCACAAACATCACCTACAGAGGAAAAGACTGATGCTACTGAACAAAGGAGAGGGATGAAGGATGCACTTACGGACTTTTTCTTTTCAACCATCCTCTGTGAGACGGCAACGAATCATGTGCAGGCCTCTACTGTCACGAGACAATAGTTCATAATTATTTGTGTTGTAAATATGTAGAAATGATTCTGAGGACACGCTTTTTTTTTTTTTTATTTATCAGAGATTTGTCTTAAACAGCATCGCCTATACTACTCTGATAAAAAAAAAGAAAAAAAAAGACATTGTTTTGTGTGATTGATTGGGATTTTTTTGTTTTGTTTTGCCAGACAAGAATAAAGACTTGGTCCTTGTTTTGCTAGCTGTCATCCTGTAACATGAAATGCGTTTTACTTGTGTGAACGAAGCACAAATCTTCCCACGCCTGCTCCCGAGTCTTGACCTTCGTCAGTGCAATGATGGTAAGTGGTGAAAACTTTCCAAAAATTATGGACAGGGCAGATACTGGTGCAGTACAAGCTTCATTTCCTGATCACAATGTTGGGATTTCCTGTTTGTACCACCCAGACGGACAAGAGCGAGATAAACAGTCCTTAATTCAAGTCAAGTAGATATGATGTGGTCTGGAGGAAGCGGTCTAGATCTGGAGACATCAGATTACAAATTAATAGCAGTTTAACAAACATTGTCATTATTTTGTGTGCAAATGCAACATTACTCTAAGTTACTGAGGTATAACAATGACTAAATTCTCTCCATGAAAGACAAAAAAAACATGTTTTAACCTTCAGCGTGCATTATTTTTACAGTCTGAAGTGACACTGTTAGCTTTAAAAAGCATTTATCTGTATTTTATGGACATTTTTCTGCCTACTCAGAATTAACAACTGGCTGGACACCAGTCTAAGGAGTTAAAGCGCTTCCTGAAGCTCTCATGCCTCTTTGAATGCGATGCACTACTTCCATCTACTGGACTAAGAGTGCAAGTGTAATCAGCCGGTTCACGTGCTCCTCTGCAAATCCTGCCCTGTGCATGATTCACTCTGCTCGTGTGCAAACTATTAAGAAATGATCAAGTAACTGGGATGTTTGGACATGATTAGATTTGTTAAATTTCATTCATACACTAATTTGTGTGGCACCAAACTAGCTGGAATCCAATCTGCACATCAATAGCAATTTTCTAAATTACTTAACATCCTTATCGCCGCGACTGTAGGAGATAAATCCTGCCAATTTATGACTCTGATCTCTGAGAGGTTCATATGTTAACGTTCATATGAGGCAGCCTGACTTCACTAATCAAAGAAAAAGAATGAAACGGCCTTTTAAAGAATAAAGAAGCCACTTTTCAAGGCAGGTCTCTTTCACCTTTGTTCCATCTCGCAGTTTTGCGTCGGCTCAAAACAACCTTGATACAATTAGCCTGTATCTAACAACACTGAGTTAACTTCTCTGCCTCAGAAGTTTCACCCCGACACCTTGAGTTTCTGGCCACTAATGGGTTGTTAGAGAAAAACAAAGGATCTTCTAATTGCAGGTGAGTACTGGGTCATTAACAGACCCCTGTCATATGAGTTTCAGGGGGGGTTGCATGCACAGATGTTCACAATGAAAACCTAAACTCCCCACCAGTCTGTTTTAGATATAAAATGACTTTACATGACGACTGAGAATCTCCACACACCGTTCAGACTAAAGCACAAGCTCAGTTTAAAGCTTGAAATGCAGCTAATGAAAGAGCAACAGCAACTCACTGTTCTCCTTGCATCCGCCTGATCTTCAAGTTTTATTATATATATTGTATGTTAGGTTGGAACAATTTCCATCTACATATACGTATATATATCGTTTTATTCTGATTGTGGTGACTATTCAGGAAGCTCAAACCAAATATAACCTACGAACAAATCCAACCTCTGAAACCTTTTCAAAGTTTGAGTGGAAGGATGATAGTGACAATATAATTCTGAATTAGTGCCACATCCACATATAGGCTATATACTTGTATATTTTATACATGCTTTTAAGACATTGCATCTCACTTTTATTTAATTTGTGACCCATTTTGCTGACTGTAATTCCCCCTGTCTCTGTGTAATGATGCTACTGGATACTAAAATTCCCATGGGATGTCTATCTATCTATCTATCTATCTATCTATCTATCTATCTATCTATCTATCTATCTATCTATCTGTATAGGATATAAAACAATGCATGAATTCCCAATTTCATTTAAAGGAAATTCCAGCACATAGACAAAAAGGGTTTAATGACGTGCATAAAACGAAGAAATAAACTGAGAGTGTTTTGTAACCTTACTACAGCTGAGATGTAAACACATATCACCAGCACTAAACACGAAACACATGGACAAAGACTTAACTTTTGCACAATTGCACAAAGACACAGACACCAACAAGTGTCCTCTGTCGTCATTTGGTTTCATTTGCTGCATCAACTTTATTTAAGAATAAATAATGCACAGTATAATGCAGATGCAATACAGTTGGTGCACATTTCCAAACATTTCAAACGAGGCAGATTCTGCAAAAACAACAGGTTTTCGGTGAAACTGAAGCCATTGAGGGCCCCTGGGGTTTTCTGGGGGGAGGGGGGCCCTGGGAAGTTATACATTACGCCCTATTGGTGCTCCAGCCTTGACTACAGTCTGCAGCAGTCTGCTTAGGGCTGGTTCTGACCTGAGGAGCTCACATTATCTGTTAAACTAGCGCATAGGAAGCATCACTTAAAGCTCTCCCTGGAGCTCTGTGCGGCCTTGCTGCGGGGGGGTTGGGTTATGATCTTTCATCGCCAGTTAAAGAATGGACGCTAACAAGGTGACTCCTCCCGGTGTGAGCGTTACATCGCTCGATAATGCCGAGAGGAAAAGCGAGTGAAGCAGAAATGTGACAACACTTGTCAGGAGGCTTCAGAGCGTTGACAGCTCCCGGCGTGCCCGTGCAGGGGCACCAACACGGCCGAGGAAACCCCGAGGATCACGGCCTCCTGTCCGGATGACACCAGAGGGAGCCGGCCGCACTGCTCTTCTTTTTAGCTAGCATCGGCTAAGCTAACAAATGTCTTCCCCCGATTCGAAACAATTGTAAATGGATAGCTTAATTCAGACAATTTTGCTTGAGCTGTGTGGGACTGGAAGCCGTTAAGGAGTTTGCTGCCACCGGATGGACGGACGGCATCCTTTCTAGGATTGTGAAAACTGCGAAAGGTCCTCCAGGTAAGACTAGCTAAGGTTAGCATGCTACATAACTTGACGCTAGCCACTTTGGTTAGCCTACCTCGCAACCTTAGCTAGCCATTTAATTACCACAATCATCTTGACAGCTGTTAAGACTAATATTTTAACTTTTAATTGACACGTGATTGACCTGACAGCGCATGACAGCGTCTCACTTTGCTTTCTTGAAAACTGTTAGCTCGGTTTTTGTTTAGCACAGTTAGCGTTAGCCAAGTTTGGCATTCCTCATCTACTTGTCAGTCAACAGTATCGACTGATAAACTTCCATAAAGTGGGGTTTTGCTTGAAAGCATCGGTTAAATTAAATAACTCCAAGCTCACTGCTTTGTCAGGAAAAGTTGTGATGGATCCAGATTTTCTTTCCACCCAGGCAGCTTTGTTTTCATAAACAAGTTGGTAGGTGCCTGGCTAGAATTGGAATATTTATTAGTATTTAATTGTTGTTGTCATTTTTAGGTTGTTTTTTTTTTTTATTTTTTAGTAGCTGTATGAAAAGTGGCTTCTGTGCTTTTTACATGAATCCATCTAGTATTTTGTTGGACACCCTTACAGGAAGGGAATTCCTAGAAGGAGAAGAAGGAAGCCAAACCTTTTTCCATTTAACATAATCACATGAAGTGATCTCATATTATTGTGTTGTTCTTCTGCTTTCATGTCTCCCAGTAGTTGTTCATATTCTGTGTCTGTGCCTCACTCATCACGCAGATTATTTAGTAATTTATTTGAATGACAATTTGCATCAAATTTAAATGGAGACTTTGAAAGATGGAGGAGTTTGTAACGCAGTTTTGTTCTGCTGATCCAAGTGGTTAAGATAAGTAAGATTAAAGCAGCAAAGTGTTGCCGCTATAGCTTTTATTTCTTATTGCTGCTAAACTGTATTTTACTGTTTTTCTTACTGGACGATAACAATAAAAAAAAACACTTTCATTTTAATCTTTAATCACACAACTACTACTATAAGGATGCGCCTCAAAAGTGCTTTTATTAAGCATTTTTATAAAGCCCCTTTCTCATTTAATAAACTAAATTTCACAGCAGTAAAATAAATAATCAAAGCTTGTTTTTTTTTCACGCCTGGGCTACATTGCAGCCGTGATGAAAGGCGCTCTTCCTGGTCGGATCCCAAGACTGTTTAGACTGTTACGACAACTTGCCCAAATGAGAAAGGATGCTTTGCATGCAGCTTGTGTCACACTAGCTAGATAATCCACATACGTTACATGTTTGTTTGCTTTTCCCGCTGTTTGTCTCTTACTCTCTCTCTCTCTCTTTCTAGGCATGATGGAAGGACTTCATAGCCAGGCTCTTGGCCTGGACCCACGCAGACAGGAGCTGCTTGAGGCTCGCTTCACTGGAGTTGGTGTGGCCAAGGTTGGCATATCTTAGTAGCATAGTTGTTGTTGTTGTTGCACGGATTGTTTCTTCAAATGCTGGCCTTGAATATAACGTTTTGCGTTTGAAAAACTGGACTTTTAACGTTAAAGACACAGTAGTGAGTTTACTGTAGGCACACAACCCATAAACCAACTGCAAACATGAGCTGTTGGTGAGCTCTTTCATGTTAGTCTCTTTAAGTTCAGGAAAGCTCTGAAGTCATCTCTGTATACAGTACGCTCTGTGTTCCCGTTCGTCCCCTCCTGTGGAGTGATCTGTTTTCTTGAGCTAAAGGTAAAACAAGACGAGCTCTGTTTCGGGCCGACACGGGAGCTGGCCAGCAGCTCTTTTGTTTCAGCGGAGACTAGTGACACTGAAATGGCACCGCAGCTGAAGCTCGCAGCGTTCGGCTGTGAGCGCGCTGTGCTGCGACCCTGCTGTTGAACCGGGCATTACAGCGCGCGGTTGAGTGCGCATTTGAGAAAATGGCACCCCGTGAGAAAGCAATCTCTATTATTCATGCTTCTGCGTGTGTTGTCCTGTGAAATTAAATTACGGTAAATGATGTAGGACTGTGAGTATGTTGACAATATTATATTAATGAACAATCCAGGTCACTGCAGTGAACACTTATAGAGCATGTGTTAGCAGAAAAATGGGACCATTACTTGTCCGTATGAGTGACCTTGAGCAGCAGAAAGCCAGCAGGCCTTAAAAGCATTAGCCTCCTGCCCCAGTAAGCCTGCTGGTTCTTCTTAGTCTCATCAGGCAGTGCAGCTGGCCATGAATGACACCAACTGATTCTGCCAACTGGAAGATGCAGATTAAGAGGGGATGTGTCGTATACACCCACTGTAGAGTCCTAGATTAGCATTTTAGCTTAGTTACAGTAATTTTTGAGCTTAAAAGCACATGCTTGGCTTCTTACAAACACCAGGAGGAAATTCACTGTTAATTTGTTGGGTTATTTTCAAGCTGCATGTTGTTCACTGTCATTTGTCACTTGGATTAGTGAGTTAACTTCCACATTTCAGCGTGAAACATATCATTTAAATGTATTTTATCTCTGACTTTCTGCTCTGCCCACAAGAGCAACTCATGACTGATCAATCGGGTCTTTTGTCTCTCTTCTGTATCATAGAGTTCAGCCAACAGTGAATCATCCAACCAGTCCCTGTGCAGCGCAGGATCACTCAGTGACAAGGAACTGGAGGTTAGTCGGAGCAGGGAATCGGTCAAGACAGTAATGTCGTTCTGCAACTCGTACTCACGCCCTTGAGAAGTATTACGTACACAGCGGTCAGTTATTTGTTTGGATGGTTCCTGGGTAGAAAAACTGCATGAGAATCCATAATAAACGCTGCAGGATTGGACTCAAACAGTGATGGAAAACATAAAAGATATGAGGAAAACCTGTAAAATCCTTCCAGATAGAACCAGGTTTGACACCCGATCTTCTTGCAGAGCAACGAGAAAGCATCCCACTTAATTTAACAGGAAGCTTCCCAGTTAATTAATGCATTATTTTTCATTACTTAACACCAACCTTTGAACAGAAGCTGCTATTAATCTTACTGCATCAATTATATCCGTATAATCTGATCAATTTAATAGAACAAAAATGTAAATTGAACTGAACTGGTTTCCTGCTCCTGTCAGACACCAGAGAAGAAGGCCAGTGAGAGAACCAGGAAGAGAAAAGGAGACATCTATGACAGCAACAGTCAAGGTAAGGCCACTCTGCATGATGTTAAAGCTCCAAATTTGGCATTTCCCACAGAAGTGTTTCTCTATATGCTGTAATGTTCAGCTCACGTGGCTGCTTTCCTATCATATCATGTCATGTCGTATTTGTTAATTTGCAAAATGGTTATTTGAAATCACACAATAATTTCCATCCTTAATAACATATTACAGAATCAGATATTTCATTTTCTACTCTGTTTTATTTTGTAGGAAAGGGAAGATCGCACAAAATAAGTGATTATTTTGAGGTGAGTACAAACTTGTGCAGCCGTTTCTCTTGTGCATTGTTTCAGATCACTTCTCCAGCTTTACTTTTTCATGCTCACACTCTTGACCGCCCCTGCTCGGTCTGTCTGTCCGTCACATCTTCTAAATAACCGCCCTGTCTTGTCTCGTTTTCTCTCTGCCTCGTTTCTTCACGCTTTGCTAACTACCCCGCGTTGCCAGTTTGCCGGTAGCAGTGGCTCTGGCACCAGTCCTGCCCGGGGCATCCCTGTGCTGGTGCGCTCCTCTCCACAGCACTCGCTGTCTAATCCTCTGGTGAGCACCAGCATCCATCTCCATGGCTCTCACTCACCTTCTCCTGTTTATTTTGACAGCTGATCGATCCCTTAGCTAGTGTCAAAATGAAAAACCAGAAAATGCGTTGACCTGGCCTCCAAATTCACTAGATCCCAAACTCATCAAGTATCTGTGGGATGATCCACAGAGGACCCCACTAACATGAGTTAGAACTGTTTTGGAGGCACAAGGGAGACCCACACATAATTAGGCAGGTGGTCATAATCCTGATGAAAATACCAACTATTATTACTAATCGCCCCCTACGTCTTTGAGAAATGTTCAAAGTTGTAGATGCAGTTTACTTCTTAGTCCTCTTATGAACTCTTTATGCTGTCCCAATTACATAATGCTATATTTCCCTGCATGTGTCTCTTCTTCTGTCTCTCTGGGACTCAGTTTCAGCACGGCAGTCCTTCATCCATCGGCTCAGCCCACACAGACTCTTCGTCTTGCAGCTCTGTTAAGACGGCCCCCACTCAGTCCTGCTCGCACAAAGCCATCCAGGTAACCGTGTGCCCGACCTGAATCACCGCTTCACGCCAACTTTTTCCTTCAGTCACGTTGTAGAAGCAGCCTTTGTTTAATGCAAGTAGAGCATCGGTACACCGTTGTCATCTTTTCTCAGAGTGAAAAAGTGCAAATGCATTTCGGGAAAGACATTCTCCCGAGCAGAATCTCCTTTTATAAAATACAATTTGTTGAATTTGACAAAAATGGCCCTGCACACTGCTTGTATATCTGACACAATACCTGTAGTGCACATCCAGCTATTCTTTAAACCCTAAATGATCTAATCAAAGTGAATCATTTGAGCTGATACGTGACCCAAGGGACGTCTCTATCATTTGATAACATGAGATGTTAACTCTTGGCTCGTTTCCCCAGTCGGAACTGACGCTGCTGAAACTGACGGCGCTGGAGAGAGACAAGAACTCTGACTTGGAGAAGAAAGAAGGGAGGATAGACGACCTGCTCAGGGTAAGACAAGGAAATAATAAACCTCCTAGTTAGTAAAGGTGAGGTTCGTGGGAAATTAAATTAGATAAGATAAGGTTTTATTTGTCACTTGCACAGCTATTCATAGTAAAAACTAAACTTGAAAGGGGGTAGCTCTTGTATATTCACACATTTACAATATTGCGGCTGTGTCAATAAAGTGCAAGGTACAGTAATACAGTGATACTTGAAAGTCCAGTTAAGGTCAAGAGTTGAGCAAAAGTTGTCCTTGTGCCAGTGAAATACAGTTGGCATCTAACCAGAAGTCCTAAAATAACTGATGTTTTAGTTAAATATAAATCTAAATTCATATATTTGTGTACGGACGTCCATACTGATCCAGACAAATTAGCTTCCACTTGTCACAACATCAGCAGTAATAAACCAGCGCCGGTTTGGTTGCGACTCATCACGAATGGCGTCCTTGTTAACTTTCAAATGCCACTGTTGCTTAAATTACATCGTGTGTAAATGTCAGCAATGTTTTTTTTGTTTTTTTTTGGTTCTCTCAGGCTAACTGTGACTTGAGGCGGCAGGTGGATGAGCAGCAGAAGATGCTGGAGCGCTACAAGGAGCGGCTTAATAAGTGCGTGACCATGAGCAAGAAGCTGCTGATTGAGAAGGTGGGTGTGAAAATGAAGTGAAACAGTTCTCGCGCCTTGCATAGTTTAACTCGCGTATCTGTGTTTGCAGTCAAAGCAAGAGAAAAGGGCTTGCAGGGACAAGAGCATGCAGGACCGTCTACGTTTGGGTCACTTCACCACCGTGCGCCACGGAGCCTCTTTCACCGAGCAGTGGACAGATGGATTTGCCTTCCAGAACCTCATCAAGTCAGCATTTAAATAATAATAATAAAAAAAAAAGATCATGTGTTTGCACTTTTGTCAATTCTGCATACGAGAACGTTCTGTTCACACCAGATTGGTCATGCCATCTTGCAGGCAGCAAGAGCGCGTCAACTCGCAGCGGGAGGACATTGAGAGGCAGAGGAAGCTGCTGGGGAAGAGGAAACCTCCCTCCATGGCCCAGACACCTCCGCCCAACCTGGAACAGAACAG
This sequence comes from Chelon auratus, assembly GCA_030220025.1. Taxonomy (NCBI): domain Eukaryota; kingdom Metazoa; phylum Chordata; class Actinopteri; order Mugiliformes; family Mugilidae; genus Chelon; species Chelon auratus. Next base: position 30,846 of record JASGAT010372785.1, read on the forward strand.
ACGAAAGAGCAGGAGCAACGGCCAGGAGAATGAAACGTAAGATCGCAATCAGCAGCTTGGCTACTGCACACAGAACAAAACATACAGTGGTGTGGTGGTTAGCACTGATGCCTTGCAGCAAGAAGGTTCTGCGTCTACGTGGGTTCTCTCCAGGT
>JASGAT010372793.1:0-18727 GCA_030220025.1 Chelon auratus
CACAAGGTGTTGGGTTGACCTGGCCTCTAAATTCACTAGATCTCAAACTGATCAAGTATCTGTGAGATGATCCACAGAGGCTCCCAAAGGCCCCCACTAACAACATTCTGTTGCCAGACACCACAGGACACCCTCAGAAGGCCCATGTCCATTCTCTGATGAGTCACAACTGTTTTGGAGGCACAAGGGGTACCTACACAATATTAGGAAGGTGGTCATAATGTTATGCCTATTGGTATATGATCTATGATGAATCCAGAGGTATTTTACTGTTATTGGAGACCAAAGCAAAACTACAGAATTGTGAGAGGATTCCAAATAAATGCTAGCATTACTCTGTGTCTGCTAGATGTGCCCACAGGTTGCCAAATCCGCTTTACAAGGTGATAACATCTCAGTGATTTGTTTTCAGCTTATGCCCACATGCAACAAAAAACACCCATTAAAGTCTGCTCTAAGCATCTGTGCTAAAGGTAGGGAAAGACAAGGTCATGGTTAAAAACAACCACTCATTTGTTATTCAAAAAAGAAAAATGTGGTTACTTTTAGTAATCATTTCAGCTGTCACTTGAATCAGCAACTCCCCATGTTTTACAGTTCCTGGTCATTGTTGCTGATGGGTTTGTAACTTTCCTGTTTAGGTTCACTCTCAACATCTTCATCTATCTCTTTCAGCTACAACAGGAAGCTGTTTTCAGCCCATGTAAACACTCTAAACGCAGTCTCTTAAAGTAGAGAAGTAGTAAAGTATTTCCTTCTGGTGGAGAAAAAAAAAAACAGAGCTAAAAGACAGCCAATATTGCATTACATCCATCATGCGGACACATTCGAATGAAAGGTAATGTATGTTAAATGTGTGAATGTGGGTCAAAGTTGTGTTCACAACTAAAAATCTCTTATCCTCACTCCAAGAAATTAACAGAACAAACTAACCATTCACATCACATTTTTACAGTGTTAATTTCAAATCAGTTCAGTTCAGTGGTGAAGTTAATTATATAGCAATAATAATCACAATTGCCTCTAGATGCTTTATAGAGCTATTGCATAACAAATACAGGATTGGTTAACTAAGCATATTCAATTCACTGAACCCTGAGTTTTTATACTGCATTTCTGCAATCTGACCCAAATTGCAAATAGAAAATACAAAAGCCTTCCTTCCGTGTCTGTAGCAGGCTCTCACAGATTAACCAGGGCTTTTCCGGCTATGACCGGTACTACCACCGAGCCACAGAAGATCAGCAGGCTTCAAAAGAGAAATGAGTTTCATGGTGGGATAAGTTGGGGTGGTAAATGCAAAGGAACTGAATACATTCAGAATTTGGTCATTGGGAGTCTCTTTGTTTGGTGGTTCTATCGTGCATAAATGCATCTGACTGATATATTTAGTACAAGAAAAGCCAATAAACACAACAACTGTGAAGAAAAGGGGTTCATGCAACTGATGCAAGGTCGCATTAGGTGAAGTGAAACTGATTCACTGTTAAGTGCACCAGCATTATAACGTAAGAATGAGGCACAATCATCAGCTGCATCTGACTTGCTTGGATGTTACCACTCCAGTAATCAAAATCAGGCAACTAAAGCTCCTGCTGCTTATGTGAACATGCAGGTAGGTGAGGCTCTTATTCAGCTGCTTGGCGGTGAGAAGCAGCTGGCTGGCAGAGTCCATCAGTCTGCATCAGTGTCAGCTCATTAAGGTCAGCAAAGGTAACCAGTCAGGGACAGACAGAGAGAGAGACAGAAAGAGGACACAGAAGTAGAGATAAAGAAATGAAGGAAGAAGAAAGAGGACCGACTGTTTGACCCAAACCAAATAGCTGTCTGATGTTTACAGTCCTCTTAAAGCTTTACTGTTCCCTTCCTAGTACATGAGGAGCAATGGCATAGCTCATGGTATATACTGCGCTGTTTGTAAGGTGGCAAACATCATCTGGCATTTTTGCTAGGATTCAGTCTTCACATGCTCAAAACATTTTGTAAATTTACATTTTTTTATTCTGTTCAGAGTTTCTCATCAGAGGCAGTGGTGCTAAAGGAAGGGTTTGACATTTTGGGAAATATGCTAGAGCCAAGAGATGTAATAATATGGATTATTATACACTGTATGAAGCTCATGCTAGGGGGACTAAGCTTAAAACTGGAAATAGGGGGACAGCTAGTATGGCTATATCTGGTATGCCCTTAGTTCAAAAAGTAGTGCAGCTCACTAATAAACCACAGTCTATAAAAAGGATTCGTTTTTGTTATGTGCTTTACCTATTTCAGCTGGATATCAGCCGGAAGCCGTGGATGGCTGATTTTTGGCTCTGAGTTTAGAATTTACGGTTCGTTGGAGATTTAAATGTATGCCAGCTAGACTTCCCCCACCCAAAATGTTTTTTGCAGGTAAAAAGTTGGTCTTGACTGTTGACAACTGATTATGCTCTGGCAAATATCTACTGGACCAGTCAAATGGTTTGGTTGGGCTTTATGTGGTGCTAAGTAACAGTGATGCAGTTATATACATCATCTGAGCGCCATGGAGTTGAATTTGTTTACAACAAAATAGCTCTGATTGGTTGGAGGACTATCAAATTGCATGGAGAGCTTGAAACAGGCCCCATAATGAAATCCAAATAGAGTGTTAGCAGACTCATATTCAGAGAAGCATTCAGTCTGGCTCCACCGGGCTACAGAGCCACCACAGGGACATAAATATCTATATAAATTGATAACTTTCTGGCTGTATATACAGGACCCTCATACTTAATTGACAGGTAAGAGAGTGTTTTTTTCCCCATTGCAATAGGTCTTCCAAGTATGACCTTCCAATTAGTCTGAGCAAAGCTTCCTTCATCTGGTAGACATTAATGATGACATTACATCTTTCAAATGACCAGCATAAGGCTTTTACATTTAATGATAATCAATCATTTCAGAATTTATTAGCATTTGTGATGTCAGAAATGTATTTACTTTTATAATAACATTTTAATTTAACACTCACAGAACACTTTATTAGAATACCAATCCATTGCAATCCAATACTACAGCAGATTCAGCTTTTACATTTACTTTTACAGCTTTTACGAAGCTTATACAATTTCAGATTTTGTTGGCACTAGTAACAGAAAAGTCCTATTTTTAGTTTTTGTCTGTTGTTAAGGTCATGGTGCCCTGGCTTGGTAGGTGAGTTTTAAGTTTATGTTAAGGAGAGTTCTTCGTAATGGTGTATCATTAATACTCGGGTGTATTGACATTTGACGTCATTGACATACCATGAATACAAAGGTAATATCTCTGATTGCACGTTATTAATTCGTTTATTCTGTAGCAACAACATTTAGGTATTTGTCATATTGGTGCAAAAACACATATTGCTGAAAAGGTCACAGCGTAAAAAATAATTTATGAAGAGTACCTGAGGAGGTTAACTGCTTCCTGTCTATCAAAGGACAACGTTCTATGATATAATTTATCTAATTTAAAATCAAGAATAATGAGATCAAAGTGACAGACACAAAGATGGAAAGTCCTTCAGTGTCAGACCGCAGAGAACAGCCAACTCATTAGTACCATCTAATGATGCAAACACACAACAATACAAAAATATACACACATTTTCATCACGGCAAGCCTAGTTCATACTAACAAATCTTGATGTAGGCTAAATATATCTGTGTAAATGACTGTGTGAGGACACATTAGTGTGAGTTAGTGTCCTAAACGACAACTTGCCTGACTAATCACCAATATTTCACTTTCGGTTTGATCCTCTTGTTCACTGTAGTCCATATAAAGCTGTTCTGTCGAGCTCCTGTATGAATGTGCTAATGTAGTGTTGAAAGTAATCACATAAGCCACCATGACCCATGGTAGGTCTGAGGAGAACTTCTAGATCAACTACTCTGCAGGGAATACTGACTTATTCATGTCAGTCAATTTAAATCACTTCTATGTGACAGCGAGGTTGGTCTTTACATTATTACTCACCCACACACACTAAGCAAGCAAGTGATTTTCTTATCTTGGTTATGTACACTGGCTCCTGTCCAAAGCACACTACCAAGTGCTTTTATAGTAATGGTCCTATTAGCCACGGTTCCCATCAACCTACCTCATGTAACTTGCTTGACCAGCACAGTTAAAGCCTTTTCAAGTGATGGAAAACATCGTCCACGTGTTAACATGATCATTGTTAATGTGCTGGCTCATTTATAATCGTTCCCTTTTAGCTTTTTATTATACAGCATCATTCAAAACAATGACCTATTTCCAACATGTGTGTGGCCTAAAATCCTAAGCAACCAGTTGAAAGTATTTATTCATTCATTCAGTATGCCGCTCTAAACATATTTAAAGCTCATGTATACACAACAAGACAACCAAACACTGCTACTTCAAGTGAAGCTTGCAAATGAAATAATAACTTTTGAAAAAAAACAACATATCTATTGTATTTCTTTCTCATTTGATGTTGTGGATCTGGCCCTGTTGAAGCAAAGGTTACTTACTATGGGATAAGTGATCAAGAAGTGGACTAGTTACTAATTGTCTATCTAGGTAGTGCGTGAAAAATAAAAGGTAATGGGCTCACTTCAGACTGACTTAATGTTAAGGTTATGTGCTTGGTCCAAATTTATTCTTTCTCTGTGCCAATGCTAAAGCAATATGCTATTTATAAGTACAGTATGTAAAAGTATGTTTAGACTGATGTTGGTCATTGTCCTTCATTGGAAGCTTATTATTCAATGCACATTTTCTAACCGTAATCTCAAATAAAACACAAGATCAAAATGGATTTCAGTGGAAAAATAAAGTTTAATCCCATCGGCCCTATGCTGTTTCACAAACTTTAGCAACAAGCTCTATGAATAACGTGCACTAGGGAGAATGAAAACTTCTTTTGAAAAACAGTGTAGTACACACTGAGGTAAAGTTCTTAACTTCAGCTCTACCAAATTTGATACAACAAAACTAAGCAAAGTACATTTTAGTGATAGTCCCAGTACATGAGCTGCCAAAGTAGAGATGTTTGAGTAAAAGAAGAAATTTCAGACACCATTTTTCACCATGTTTTACAGCAGTGAAAATGTACTTAAGCCACTTGTTTGTTAAGATTCTATGGGTATTTCTTCCCACATTCGTCTTGGCCTCTTTCTTCCCCTCACTGTAAGTATGGTTTCAGATGGAAATGCTGCAAAAACATCATGTGGTGCACCATATTGGATTGTCCTTTTCCTAACAAGATGTCTAGCAGGCATCCGTCCATATCTCACAGCAATCAGGCACTATGTGTGAGAGTGAGGATGTCCATGTGTGTGCTCAAATCAGTGTCGCCGTTACTGACCCTAATTAGCATCAGGAGATCAAAGGAGTGGTGTATCTGTGATATTCAAATGACTAGCAAACAGGTTGTCATTCCTTCCCCCCAGCTGGTTTAGACTGTCAATCAATATGACACACAGCGCGGCTTGTTAAAGGCCTCTTTATACTGCAGTAAAAACTTGTTATTTAGATCCATGCAGACTTTTTCAAATCTGAGAGCTGCCCTGGCCTCTACTGCTTTAACTTGTCACTGTCACTGATACATCTGCAGCTTATTGTATGATACTGTGTGAGTGCAGCATCATACATCAAGCTGTACTCTATTATAATATATTAATTCAATATAAAAATAAATTAAATTAATATTAATGTTTGTGTGCACACATGCAGTATAAATATGTGTGTGCTAAGTGGCAAACTTTAAAGAAACATACTGTATGAGACCTCCCCCTTAACACTGAGACCTGCTTCCCGTTGTTAGCTATTGTTCCCATGGAAACAGAGCCCGCTTTTGTGTGGTAACACACACACAGGGCTGGAGGCTCTCAGTGAATTGGAGACACATGTTCGCCCAAACAGTGAGGTGGCCAATACCCACCATTGAAACAGTAGATCAAACCACAGCGGAAATCTCATAGCCAGTAGCATTGAAAAGATGCCGGCCTGGCATCAAACACACACATCGCTTACAGTTTACAGTGTTGTATGATGAGGATCAAAGTCCATCCTTCCCACCATCCTGGTCGGTACCTATAGTACACTAGTACACCCATGCTGGTGTGCTCGAAATTTAATTGTTGGAAACGTTTGCTTCAATAGCTTTACCTGTGATCTCTTCTCTACTCAGGATGGGTCAAAAAAAATAAATAAAAAAATATATATATATACACACAGATCGCAACAATTGCTGTAGCCTCAATGTGATATCATGATAACTTGCTTAACTTTTGCCAATTTTCTATTTTATTTGATATGCATTATAGATAGACAGGAAGTGCAGGAGGATAAGAGTAATATGGCATGCAACAAGGTCCAGCCAACCTGGGATGTCGGACCTGGAAGACCTGATGCCATTAGGCTTGTGTGGCACACACTTTTTTTCTCTGGCACTCCTGGTTTTATTTTGTAGGTTTAGTGCCGATAGACAAGAAATATGGTGAGTAAAAGGGGACATGTCATAAAACAAAGGGACCTACTATAGCAGCAGTGGTTTTGCCATAACTTCTTAAAGCAGAATTAATGTATAAATCTTAAATCTACATTATATCTACTATGTTAATAATACTAATTTGGTGTAGTAATCACCAAACTGTTCTCTGTTTTGGTCCTGACCAAAGACCTGAACTCCAACTCCTAAGCTGCTAAATGCTCTCTTGCCTTGATGAAGTCATAGCCAGAAAGTTATTGGTGTTACCTTGACATAAAGACTGAAAATGGAGAAACTATTAAACAATTAACAGAAAACAATCTGCAGTCAAGTATACGTTTTTGAAAAAATAAAGCAATTAGTTAGAACATGTTTTAGTCATGTGAGCTTTAAGCAAAGCCTTGTTAGGTATTTCTACGTAATCATCTGCTGGTGGGTAGATCTGATATTAGTCTCTATAAAAAAGAGAGAAAGCACATGTTCCAAAATGAGGCAACTGACAAATAACAATGAAATGAAAGATCAGTTAAGGTTAATGTACGTAGCATATAACTGCAGGGTCATGGTTCATTTCCCAGCCCTCTGGACCTTTGTTGCATGTAAAATCATAGCACCTTCTCTTCCTCTAACTTCCAGTCTGTGCCTCCACTCCAGTCTGATGCAAATGCCCAAACCATTTTAATAGATAGGAAAGAAGGGATTTAACTGATTACATGTACAATATACACTTAGTCACATCAGTATCAGGGTCAGATATACAGCTTTGAAGATGGATTTAATGGTTTGCACGGACCAGGATGCTGCCCTTGATGTGAAATCAGCTCTAGTTTTCTGATTAAAGAACCATCTCTGTAGCAACTAACCATGGGGAGATCAAACCAAATGAGCTCAGAAACATAACGAATGCAGAAACTTCCATGCACAGGGTCACTGAATGGTTTGATGAGTATACAAATAGTGTGACTCACATACTATGTTTTCACAATCAGTAGATTTAAACCCATGTGAATGAATGCTCATCCCTCCAGATGGTTCAACACTAGTGATTATTTTTCTTCTCTGTCAGGCCTGACTCCAGACAGACTGGGTCCTCAGTCTCACGATGCCAGCCCAGTGAGCCCTGAACCAACAACACCAGGAGCTCAGTCTCCTTCCCACCTCCACTACCACAGCAAGGCCCAACACAGACGTTTCTCCATGGAGGTAAGTAGCAGAGTGCCAAAGAGCACCTGTAGTAGGTCACAGGTTAATATGAAGGGAGGTTAACATGCTGTAGTCATATACACCAAGCTTTTATTACTCTGTAATTCACATGTTGTCATTTCCGCGCTGATAACAAACTGTTATGGTTCAAGTGCACATTAAAAGAAAGAAAAGTCTGACTTTCAGTAGTGGCACAAGTAGTTTGTCCTTCTGTTTAAACTCTTCCCCAGGAGTCAGTTCTCCATTTCCACCTCTGCAAGCTCAAACAGATGAGTCACCTCAGACGGTTTTAACCCACCCCACAGCACCAGACATTTTTTATTGGAAATGTGAGAGAGTTCACTGTTCCACCTTTTCAGAAAAATTCCCCATGGAGCAAGTGATTCACTCCAACACTTCCTCTGACTCCACTTGTACCAGACAGTCAAGTGAAGCTATGCCGTGAGGGAAGTAAGCTCTCAGGAAGGTGCAGTGAAGACAGGAATAATGTTGTGACAGTGAGAGAGGCTGGGAGCTAAGACAGATCGCAGGAGTGTTTTTAAAGAAGTACTTCTTTCTAATAAAAGGGTTCATAAGTTGTAACTAATTTTTTTTTTTACAGATCTGTGAGGCATTAGTACAGACAATTTCATGGCTGCTGGAAGATGAAAAGTCTCTTTCTGTTTTCTAATGATGTCTCTTTAGTTTGCTCTTTCGTTCATCACAGCAACCTTTCCAAGGGACAGTCCAAACATTTACGTTGCCAAACAGAGCCGCAAAGCATTAAGACCAGAATGTATTCATTAACAGCATATACAGCATTAACAACCCATTTGACATACTTGTCTTATTATTGTAATAAAATAGTTCTTCATTAATTAATGACTTCTTACTCACCCACAGTGGAGGTTTCACTGTTGACTGACCAGCCTTACATTCTAGAAAGCTCAACACACTACAGCTTGAGAAAACACATGCAAATAGACAAAACACAAGCAAATTAAGAAAACTTTTTTATCCATCGGCAGTTCATCACTTCACAGGGGCCTGGGAACAATTCCATTGTGCGCTTCTTGCAGTGTGATTTTATATTTGCTGGAGTTGTGAGTGTTGCTAGTGAGATTTTTTGAGTTTCTGTTTTCGGTTGCGTTGTGAGTATTTGCAGTGGACCTGTTTGATGCACCCTCGCCCTCGCCCGGGCGTATGAAGTTGTATTAAGTTCTATAGTAATTATTACTGTGAGGATATTTTTATATATATATTTGACTTTCAGCAATGCAAAATTAAATTTAACCCTTTAGTTCATAGGTTGTCTTTCTGACACTTATGTAGCCTGGTTACCAAGCAGCCTGGCACTTAAAAAAGAGAGATCAAGTCATATATTGAAATCTGATTGCTTGTGACTTTTGTGGCTTCAGAAGTTTTGCCTTCAGACGCCACTGTGTCTGACTATAAGAAACCTATTTGGGCATTTATAGCAGTATAGTTTATAGCAGTGCAAGCAAGGTAACTATATGGCATGAACTAGTCAGTTTCAATTTCTCTTATTAATTAGACATATGATGATTGCTTCATAGTTCTTGGAGCCTATGATCTCATATGCTCTGTGGCTTCATCTGATATGCATGGTGACAGCAGTGTTGCCAGATATACGATAACTGATATGACAATTATCGTATACGATATACGATAAATACTTAGTACAATAGTACGTGAACACCCACAGCGCAGCTCATACCTGCATTGCTCCTCCTCACTGCCAATCACAGGAGCGTTCAGATCATGTTTGCCTGCGCAACTGCACTGGCACTGCAATTATTGAAAAGTAAACATGAGTTTGGTATGGAATCCGGCAGAAGAGGATTCACACACATCCCTGTGTTTAAGGGATGACTTCAACTTGTTGCTGGGGACAAGGATAAATCCTTTTGCTGCTGCATTCAATTGGTGTTGGACATTAGAGTTCTCAAAAATCAAGCCAAAGGAAATAAACCACACACAAAACGTAAAATTTCTGACTCCAAATTAAGTCTCCATTACCCAGTGTTTGCAACAAACGAATGAAAAAGCAAAACTGTAAAACACGGTCAAACTAGACACAATTAAGCTAGCAGGATTTCTGGCTGAACACAATATTGTCATGCGATCAGGTGATCATTTGGCAGAAGTAATAAAGGACATTTACATAGACTCTAAAAAAGCCCAGTTTGTATCTTGGACACATTAAGGCCATCGCAATTGCAAAGCACGCCATTGGAGATTGTTACTTTGAGGATTTGTCAGGGATTATTAAAAAGAAGAAATTCAGTGTGTTGGTTGGTGAGTCAGCAGACATTGGAACAGTAACAACACATTGCATCGTTGTTAGTGTTTTTGATGATGTTTCCAAATCTGTCCAAACCCATTTTTGGAAATTGGTTCAGCTATCATCTGATGAGAACAGAGAGTTTGTTACAGACTGAGCCTCAGCAGAAAGGCTATATAGAGAAATTATCAAGCCTTCCAGAGACGCCAACGTCCCACTGGAGAACATCGTGGGATACACATCAGATGTGTGCAACACCATGATGGAGAAAACAACTCTGGTGGCAAAAGATGACCTGCAAAACATAACGGTGAAAAAATGCATTTGTCACACATTGCATCTTTGTGCAAATGTGGCCTGCAAACAGCATCTCCATATGTGTGAGGATTTACCCAGAGATGTATATGGCTATTTCAAAAACAGCGGCAAGCAAAGAATTTCAGGACTACTGTCATGTTGATCCTCATAAAATGCTGAAACCATCTCAGACGTGCTGGCTAGTAGATGTGCACACAGTGGAATGCTCTGCAGCTTTTTTTCTCTGGCCAAGAGCTGGTAGTGATGTGTCATTTGTCAGCGAGCTGGTTCTAAGAGCTGACTGTAGTGAACGAGAAGAGCCGATTCCCGTCGGACAGAGACAAAGCTTCAACCGCTACTGAGAATTCATGCAGGCAGGCGTCATAATGTTAAGGCTTTGGCTTTTATTTATTTGATTTGTTTGCTGTGGTTGTCAGTTGTTCATTTAAAGAGTTGATTAAAATAATAACTGTATTTTATTGAAACTAAATGAAGAGCCGATTGAGAGCCCTAAAAGCTGAATCTTTGAAAAGAGCCAGACCTCCCATCACTGGTGGCTGGATGCCAGATTGAAAGCAGCAGAAAATGTATACAAAGCTCTGAATAATGATTCTCTGCGACTGTATTTTCACTTGTTGTTCTGGGTTCTGCCTAAGTTCACAGGCATTAATGAGCATTTTCAAAACGAGAAGGTTAAAATAACAGAGAAAAAAAATGGCATCTTTCATGGACAAGGACTATGTTCTCCTGCAAGACATCATGCAGATTGACCCAACAGATGCTGCAAAAACCCCTACCACTTAACGCAATGTACCTGGGGGTAGGTGTGATGCAGCTCCTCTGTCACAGACTTTCATATGCAAGAGTAAGAAATTAAGAAACATTTCAACTTTAATGACCCAGCCCTAACCCAAACTGAGTGCCTCTCTCCTGTCATCATGATTCCATAGATTCCATGTCATGCAAGCTGTGTCTCGCATTGTGGACATAGCCGACACAGTGAAAAAAATAAATAAATAACTGACTCCAAATCACGGGCCAACTAGAATAAATATTTATTTAAAATGAAACACAATTTGTATTTTTAGATGTATTAGAATCAGAAATCTTTCATACAGAATTTTTTTTCCAAGCTATAATAAAGAATTTAGGATAAAACCAAGCTCACCGATGAAACAAGTAATGAGAACAAATTTCAAATAGACACATCTGTGGCCTTTCTTGTGTGTTACTTTCTATTGGGAGATTACCACTGACTTACTTATCAATTTAAAATGTTTTTGTTTTTTTTCCTCACAAATTCAACACATTTAAAGAGGAGATGAAGGGGGATAAAGGGGATGAAAATCTAATAAAAAGCTGATAAAAAGCCATGAGAGTGAAAATGTGCCATTCAGCAAGCCTTTTCAAATTTGACATATTTGTGATGTAACAAGCTGGCTCTGTCCGGATACACATCAACAATGAAGCGGTCCTGGCATGCAAGCTGGTCTGTGCTCGGCTGTAAAGTCTCACAAGCAAAAACTTGCAGGTGTGTTCCAAACACGGAGCTAACCACGGGCTAAGTTAACATGCTAAGGCCGTGTTAAACATGCAGCTGCTATTTGGCTAACGGACACTTTCAGTACATCTGTATGTTAGTACGTATGTTAACCGACTGGTGTTTAGCTGTAGAGATGTTGTCATTTATATTTTAGCCATGTGTGTGCTACCGTGGAACAGTAGGCTAATTGATTTAGTCTGTTGTCTACTAACTGGTACAGCGTTACTACGTATTTGTGTAAGAATCTCCGTAGTGTAGCACTTAGTGCCCTAGTCTTTTATATTCAGTCTATGGCTCTAGTGCTTCTGGTTTGAGCCTTTGGGGGTCAACCGTATGGTCTGAACAGTTGCCCAAGCAACCATGAGACTCTGATGGGTTTGTCAATAAAGTTGGGAGGGGAGCTGATTGACGTACCCCTGACACCGAATGTTCAGGTATGCTGTCTGGGGTTTGTAGTATCACTGGTGCGAACGCAAAATACCTGTGGGCCAATTCTGATAGTTATAAAATATTATATCTTGTGGGCCGGATACAGTTGTCCCGCAGGCCAGATGTGAACAAGTTGAGTTTGGCATGTGTACCTTAGGTTATTGCAGTTCCATCCACACACAGAATAGCTTTGTTTTTAAATGCACTGTTATAGCATGTTATTTTTCAAATTATAGTACATACTATAGTTTGGGTCAAAATACTATAATTTTAAAGCAACAATACAATATTTCCCACATTTTTTAAACAACACAACTCCCCTGTGAGTGAAATAGTCTCAGCCATATAATGTCTATGATCATAGTGTAGATGACAGTCTGAGCACTGAAAGCCCTTTGATAATTTTGCATTTGCTGAATTTCCTCATTTTTCCCTCCATTTCTGTTTTTAAATTATCTGACTTATGAATAACTCAGAAAGCACGTAGGAAACAGAAACATTTCTTTATCACTGTGTCTGACTTTAAGAATTGCAACAGAGAGAGAACACTGTTACCACGAGATCAAGCTGCAAACCTGAGTGCTTAATCGAATATAATGAATGAATTACGCAGCCAAGGCATGCATTTGAGGATGAGCTTATGCCAAACTGTAATTACAAACGGCCAGAAAACTGTTTGCCTCAGAGTTTGAGGCTATCTCCCACTTGCCCTCAGATATAACAGAACTGCCAGTATTGTGAATCAAATTTTATTTTAGAACTAAAAAATATCAATGAAATAAAAACAGAGACAAAAACACTGACCAAAAACTATATTAAAATGAACTGAAACTGAAGGAACCCATGACTGAATGTAATTGCTCTTTGTCTCATTGTAAACCCATCATGTCCGCTTACATCTTTCAGGACGTCAGTAAGCGCATGTCTCTGCCCATGGACATCCGCCTGCCTCCAGAGTTTCTGAAGAAGCTGCAGATGGAGAGTGAAAACTCACCACTCTGCAAACCTCTCAGTCGCATGTCACGGCGTGCTTCACTGGTTAGTGTTCCATCTATCTATCTATGCCTGCCTGCCTGCCTGCCTGCCTACTGTCTGAAGTAATTATGCAGGCATCCTGACTGTGAGGCTTTTTGCCTATTGAATTTTCATATGAATTTAATTTGTAATCTTATTGGCTTAATATATTAATATTTAATATAATTAATATAATGAGTCATAGAAGTCAGCTATTTGTAGGCCTATTATTTCTGTTCTCAGTTAACATGTATTTATTTCTTGCCTGGCTGACAGGATAAACCAGGGATTTGTGTTCAAATAACCAGTGAAAACATTAATAAACGCATGGCTTGGAGCAACCGACACTATGTGATTAATTAGTCCGTGTTTTTGTTTGTCTTTTTGTTCTAGTCTGACATAGGATTTGGGAAACTGGAGACGTATGTGAAGCTTGGAAAACTGGGTGAGGTAGGTCACTACCACTTGCTCAAACCTTGCTTCAGTGATTTGCAGTCAAAAAAAGACCACTGACACACAGTCCAGTGAGGGATGAGTGCACAACAACTACACCCACTGCTGTGGCCACAGAGCAATAACTTCAAGCCATAGTGGGCTTAATTAAACTAGGATAGAGCGTCTCCCTAGTAGATAATGTTGACCACGTTTACCACAGCTTATCTGCAAGTCTTCCGTAGCTTTATCAGTTTGTCTGTGAGTAGTTTCCTCAAGGGATACAAAAGCCTGTCAAAATCAGTACAGTCAAGTACAGCAAACATACTTTGTGCATATGTCAAAATACCAAGCAAACTACAGTGTACCCATTGGCTTGGCTAAAGAAAAAATTCTCAGCAAATCGCTTTAGATAAGGAGGGTTCATGGGCCAATGCACTTAAATCCCACACCATTTATCAGAGAACAGTTATTCCCTCAAGGGGTGAGGCATGATTAGTGAAGGAAGCTGTCTGCATTAGTTGCCGTCACAAGGCTCAGTAGCAGAAAACAGTGGTGGCGAGAGATCAAAATGAGCTGCTGTTGTTGTCAATTATCCTGACATGTGTTTCACAAAGGCATGTCCTTTTATGGCATGTGGCTGGCAGTGATTCACGCACGTTACTGCCACAGTACCTCATTTCTGCATTTTGTTTGCTCAGTAGACAAAAAGACTGGCTCTCTTTTCAGCCTGCAATAGCTGATTAGAGCACCATTGACCAAATATAATCGTGGAAGAATAGCATCGCATAACTATTATAGATGAAGGATTACAAAATGTCAGTGATCCGAAAGAAGTAATGTATTTGATTCATGGATTAAACCAAAGTCTGTTACATAATCTTGATCTCGTGAGGTTTTGATACAGCTTGTAGTTGATGAGCTCTAACTTCTATCCTCATCCAGTCAGTCAGAACTAATTATGTTTATGTACTGTACAGTAGACAATGACGGAAATGTAAACAGACAGCAAAAGTAAACACATTCCAATCAAATTAATTTAATTATTTTCTTCCTATTATTAGAAAAATATGTTGGTGCAAGGGTAACATTGGTATATTCCCCCATCTTCTGCTGAATTAGAGTCGGGTTTTTGTGGCAGCAAGCCAAACAAAGGCATCACATTCTTATGCAGTGTCCTCCTAAGGGCAGGCCAGTTGAGACCTGTATAATTTTTTGACAGTGTTCTGGGTCTACACCAGGGTTCCTTAAGTGCTGGATGTGTCCGGAAAATGGCATCTTAAAAAGATATTTGCTACTCCTAAACTAATGAAACTAAAACAAACTTATGAAGCAAACAGAATCACAAAAGAATTATTAGAATATCTATTTGATTATGTGTGTTTGCAGGGAACATATGCCACAGTGTTCAAAGGGCGGAGCAAACTAACAGAGAACCTGGTGGCACTGAAGGAGATTCGGCTGGAGCACGAGGAGGGGGCACCTTGCACTGCTATCAGAGAAGGTACACACATGGATACACACAGTGACACACATGTATAAAGAGATGGCTCCTTTTTTTGTCTATTTGCCTTGAATTAAAATTAAGACTGGTCTAATGACCACCAACCTGAGGACTCCTACACTTTGTCAAGACCCAACTTCCTATGTTACTGATGCTAGTTTGGACAAACAAGAGCCATGCGGAGGTCCATTCTGAAAACCTGGGGAAGGATTTAAATTCGTAATTGACGTGATAAACATTCTATATTCTTCATTTTTTTGTTTATGTGGAATCATTTTAATAAATTTCACAATCTTTTGTGAGAGCTTTTCAGTTGCCTGTGTGAGAGTTGAATTTGAAAGCACTGTTTACTTGCACATCTCAAGTGATGTGCATGTCCTCTTTCACAAATGGCCGTTGTTCTAAATTCACCAAAAAATGCGTGGGCCATACATGGATTGATAATGCAAGTTTAACCCGGAAAATGTACTTACAGTAATACATGTAAAAATGCTCAACAACAACAAAATCACCACTTACTATTGTGCAAACTAGTTGCAAAGGATGTCAGCTTAAGATGGCAGCGCACTGAGGCTTCGTAGTTTGCGTTTGGATGTGGTTTAGATTAAAGCACTAAATTATTCTTGCAGGTTTTATCGGTTTAACTGTGAGAGACAAGATTTTGTTCCGCAGCACCTCTTGAATTATTGTTGTTGTGTTGTCGGAGGCACTCGGAGAAAACATTTTTGTTTCTGTCATCTGTTACACCAGTGTCTTTACTGAAGAACCTGAAGCATGCCAACATTGTCACGCTGCACGACATCATCCACACTGACCGCTGCCTCACTCTGGTGTTTGAGTATCTTGTGAGTATAGCAGCTCATGATTAGCATGTTTTCTAAAGCTGTTGACTTCAATGAATGCAAATAAAAAGAATACATAAAGACTTGTGTGTGAACTCTGCATTTGTTCTGTTTTTCAGGACAGTGACCTTAAACAGTACTTGGACAACTGTGGAAATCTCATGAGCATGCATAATGTCAAGGTAAGCTACATGCACGAAAACCAAGCATCCAGTATTCTGAAAAAAAATCCAAGAAGAGCCTTTTAACACTTACGCTGTATACAAATGAGAAAGACAAAA
The DNA here is from genome assembly GCA_030220025.1 of Chelon auratus. Lineage (NCBI taxonomy): Eukaryota > Metazoa > Chordata > Actinopteri > Mugiliformes > Mugilidae > Chelon > Chelon auratus. The sequence continues at coordinate 16,290 of JASGAT010372793.1, forward strand.
AGCAATCACTTTATTTTACAGGTCCTGCATTTTTCAACTAATTTCTTGGAAATGTTCCTCACAATTAGAAAAAAAATAGATCCTGTAAAAATCAAGTTAGACGTTTGCTATTGTGTAGGTAAGGCTTTATTTAACCAATCCTTGACTTTTCTCTGCATACGTTTCTCATAATTTCCTAGAAATGTGCTGTTGTTTAAATTTATTAAGGTAAAGCACTTATAGTTTTGGAGCAGCCAATATGTAAACAGTAAATTGGGTGAATGAAAAAAATGAGAAATACTTCTGAACATAAGTTTCCTAAAAATTAAAATGAAATTCTAATCAAGAATGTAACAAAGAAAAATTAACAACAAAAACATCTCTAACTGAGTCAAGTACAACACCTTAACACAACCTCATTATTTAACATACGGCTAATTTGCACATTTCTCCCAATGTAATCAAACACTAATTATGATGAGCATATGCTAGTGCAGAGCTGTTGTGTTGATATATTTAGTCAGAGCATTAGTACCAACACTGCTTTTATAGTCTGCTTTGCTTTATATTCATGTGTACAGATCTTCATAATTCATGTCTTCCCCTGCAGATCTTTATGTTCCAGCTGCTGCGTGGTCTGTCCTACTGTCACAAGAGGAAAATCCTCCACAGAGACCTAAAGCCTCAGAACCTGCTCATCAACGACAAGGGCGAGCTGAAACTGGCGGACTTTGGTAAGACGGAAAACACACAGGCAGCACGTAGAGACACCAGATGCAAATTTGGCCATAAAGACACAGACTCTTGGGAATAAGAAAGCACGTTTCCTGCCACAATTGCTTTCCAATTTTATTTTACAGCCACTCTGAGATCTTCTATCCTGATTACTTTAGCACCCTTACTTCCTGTATCCTAGCAACTGTGCCCCTCACTCTGAGTTTTCACAGTTTTGTGTTGGACGTGGGTAAACACACCAATATTCTCTGATTATTTTTCAAAAGTTTTAAATAAACACAGGCAATAAGCCAATGCGGACACTATTTTGACATTTGTTTGATTTGCTGGGTTGAGATTTTTGGGGCGAAGACACCATATACTATAAAGTGTTACTGATGCACAAAATACAGGCTTAATTAAAATAGCAGTTACTCCTGTAACTGAGATGTCACAACCTTAAGCATTGTGTTGTCCAGGTCTTGCAAGGGCCAAGTCAGTTCCCACTAAGACCTATTCCAATGAGGTGGTAACTCTCTGGTATCGGCCCCCTGATGTGTTGCTGGGCTCCACAGAATACTCCACGCCCATTGACATGTGGTAAGTAATACATTCATTCAGTCATTCATCTTCTGCCGCTTATTCCTGTTAAGGGTCGCGGGGGGAAGTAATACAATACACTTTAAATAGGGAAGATTCTTCTCTTTTAATGTCAACCCAATTGGGATTTGAATGGATATATTCATTCATTCATTTTCTGTAACCACTTGTCCTCTGGAGGGTTGAGGGGGGACTGGAGCCTATCCCCGCTGACATTGGGTGGGGTACACCCTGGACAGGTCTCCAGTCTATCGCAGGGCTAACACAGAGAGACAGACGACCATTCACACTCACACTCACGGCCAATTTAGAATCACCAATGAACCTAATGAGCATGTCTTTAGATGGTGGGAGGAAGCTGGAGTACCTGGAGAGAACCCATGCAGACACAGGGAGAACATGCAAACTCCACACACAGAGGAATCTATCAACAGTACTTCATGTAGAGAGATTTATTGGTCAAATAGCTCAGTAGTTCGGTGAATATGGAACAAATTATAGAAGAGTAAGTGACAGTTAACTGATAAGATAAACTGTGAAAATGGAATAATGGTCATAAACGGTTTAAATTGTCAGCCAAAAGCAAGGGGTAAGTAATTTATAAAGAGTTAATCCAGTTAGTTAAAAGCTGGGCTGCCTACTCTCACATGCTAATCACAGCTGACACTTTTTAGTTGCTGTTTTTCCCGCACAGTGAAAGACAAACTGATAAGGTTAACTAACTAATAAGACACTGACACCACACAGCGAGTTATTCAGACGAATCAAAGGAGAAATGCTCAGTCAGTATATCTCCCTTCTTGCCATTTCCAATAATAGGATTGTAGATCAAGCTTTATAGTCGTGCATCACTTCTAATCTCCAGACATAAGCTACATCTCATTGCCATTGACACTGTTTCTGTTAAAATGCAATTCAAGTGCTCAGTGACATTATCAACAGGGGATGGATATTGATGGTACACTGCCTGGCCAAATATCAAAAATTGCCACTTGCATTAAACTAAGCAAATAGGCAGGAGCCTCCAATGGGGGCATCAGCGTAAGAAGAGAGGCAGATGAAGTGATGCACCCATCATGCCTAGTGTCTACTGTACAAGTCTGTGGGGGCAGTGCTATGATCTGGGGTTGCTGCAGTTGCTCAGG
>JASGAT010372795.1:6532-19034 GCA_030220025.1 Chelon auratus
TCAAAAAGGTTCTCAGATACTGAGGCAGGATTAGAAATTTCCCTCTGCTTTGCACCTGTCAATGCCTGCAGTATCTAAATCTGCACTGGAGTCTCAATCATTTCATTCTAATGATTCAATCATAAGGGAGTGAAACTGAATTATCCCGTCAACTACTGCGTGTAAATGTATCCTGTTTGGCCACAGCGGAGAGAGGTGCATTGCAGAGAAAGCCAGACCTGTTAGATTTGTGGTCTGTCTTTTCGCTGGCTGATTCTTCCCAAGAGCAGAATGACCAGCAAGGCAGCCACTGCATGCTTTTTTCCATGGCTAGCTACAGTATTAGAGCAGTACAAACATCACATTATTTTTCACTCTAGGATTTAGTCCTGTTTTAAACCACGTTTGGGAGATCATCACAAACCCATGTTTAATCTTAATTCTAACATAGGAGCGGCTTAAATAACCGGCATAAACTGGAGATTTATTTAAAGTCTCTTGTTGCTCTCCCTGTTGGATTCCACCAACTGTTTCTAAAGATGTCAATGTATCCCGTGACCTCAGCAGCAAAATTGGAAATAGAGGTCATTTAAGAACAACCCGTGTTATAAAAAGACTGTCTTTTTCATTTAACAGTGTGTTCCAAATAGAAAATAGCAACCCTTACACCCCACCGATCATGTCACGGTGGTACGTGGTGCAGAGCTACATCTTGGGTTGTGCTTGAACAGAGGTAAAACCATTTTCGGTCCATACCTGAAGGTCTGCTCGTTTTTAAAACATAGGGTCTCTTAAACTGCCAAACAACGGCAGCTGAAGAAAAGACTCCTCTTGAGGAAACACAATCTGAGACGATGGAAACCAGATGAAAAAGCAGAAGCTGAGAGTGAGAGAGAAAGAACGCAAGAGGACAGCTGTCAGTGAGGATGAACAAAACGCGTCTCTGTCTGTGACGGCACATGCACATTTTCTGGCAACCTTAAAGTGAATTGTGCAATTTGATTCGGAGACGGGTCTCAAGCTTCGGTTACTTTTGAACAGCATGACTCCGCAGAATCCGTCCTTATTCTATCTTTATCTCAGAGAGTCTTTAATTAATACGTTCATTAGTGAGATGTCAGGGTAAAAGGACTGCTTCAGCAGATCGGAGGCTGCATGAATTAGCAATCCATTTACAGAATTCTAATAGGCATAAATTAAGTCTGGCCTCCTGGCTCGCGGAAAACAAATCAAACGTAACCCTGATAGGCCTTGTGTAATTTGTTGTCGGGTATGACGGCGCGAGCGGGGGGCAGCTTGCTAGTACAGATGCTTTATTGTTGCATTTTAAACTTAAATCAATCAATCATTAGAAGCAGACAAGGCAAGAGAGCTTGAGTTTGTGTAATGCTCGGTGACCTGGAAGTAAAAAGCAACAGAAGGCATTCCCGCCCACTGGCTCCACTGGCATCGGGCTGCCCCCGCGCTCACCATCAGCTCCACGATCTCACATCACACACACAAGAATAGGATGGGTGGCTCTTTAATACTTAAAACTGTTTTGAATATCCTGTCGATGTGATTTGCTCTCTTACAGTCTATTTTTCCACATCCTCTCAGGATTGACACTCCCCTGTGCGGAGGAGTTTGTGTACCTTACAGTCAGGGGTAGCCAAATTTAGTAGTACTCCCAGTGAGGTCCGCTGTGACTGAAAAGGAGGGAGGTTCCAGGCCAGACAACGTTCAGCCCATCACCTACTCCTCTGCAAGGAAAGCCCTGCTGGCTCCAAGCCCAGAAAACACAGGGTGTCTGAATGTAGGGCTCGTATCGCTGCCTCTGTGAAGGTGTTCCAGGAAGCATAAAAAAAAACAACTACTTTTCAAAAAGAAATCAAGGGTATCATTGACTTTTCCGTGTGATGCTTTCGTCTTTAAGCATCCGTGGCGTCCGCCAACCAACTTAACGGAGGCCTCGCGGAAATATTGACAGACTTATTTTGCACAAGTGACCTTGAAGTATAATGTGCGCGCACGGCTCAGGTTGCTGTGTTTTGTCTCATGTGTGGAAGCAAAAGCCCCCGCTGCCAGAAAATGACTGACGAGACGTCCTGGAGCTGCGAGCACGGAGCTCGGAGAAAATGCAAAGGAGGTCACTCGGTAATGAAAGCCGAGAGTTTTCTGAGCAGCACCTCGCTTTATCATTTATCCTTCCCTCAAAGTCCTTAAGGGTTTTTCTGCAGCACCAGAGGATCATTCATCTAAGTAGCCCTGTCAGTGTCTTTGCACTGGGTTACAGCAGAGCTCATATCCCCTAATTTAGATGCAAAGACATGAGTGGAAATACGGGATCAGCTTTTTTTTTGTCTTCATTCCATTATTCTTATTCCCTGGGGGGTGAAACTGTTTGACATGAAGCCTCCTCTGGTGTCAGCATCTTGCATGTATTAAGTAAATACACCAGTTCAGGCAGAAGACTATTTTTCCACACGGGGTTTGCAAGACCTCAAACATTTCTGACGGCACTGAAAGAGAAACATCTATTTCTGATAATGTCACCTCTTCCATTTTAAGTCTGTTCTTCCAGATAAGTAACCATGGTTACCATATTGTGTCTCTGTGTGTAAAAGCCAGCTGCTACCAGCTGAAATGGCTGAAGACAGTAATGAACATTGTTGTGAATGACGAGAGACGACGTGTTTTCAGAGAGGAGACCGTCTGGCGTGCTCGTGCTAATGTCGTACACGAGGCAGATGCTTTTCACTCAGGTCATATTTCCCTAGTAGTGTTTTCTTGCCATCGGAGATGCATCCTGTCCCCCTGTGCTGCGTTCTCCCTCCCTGTGTTCTCCTTCTCCCACAAGATGCCTCTGCTTCACTGGGGTTAAAAATAGATACATCCCCCCGGTGCAGCTTGGGCCTAACTTTGTTTTCATGAAGGAAATGAAAAGCACACAAACTGTTCTGGCTGCAGGGTCGGAGGGAAAAACAATAACCTTCAAGTTCCAATGACAAATCAGTTTCTTTCCGTGTAAGAAAAATAGTATGAGGAGGATGAGAGGTCCAAACACAAAGGCATTTTACTGAGGATTAGACCTGCGTTTGCTTTCTGTTCAACACTGAGATCCCTTGGCTTTTATCTTTTCTTTTTTTTTTTTTTCACTTGGGTTTTGATCTCAAATTAGTCTCAGCCATCTGTTGCACAGACTGAAGCCTGCCTGCTTCCCCTGACAAATCAGATTCTATTCTGAGACAAACAGTCTCAAACAGAATAAAAAACAAATATTTGAACAGTTTCCTTTTTATGGCAGGTTAATAATCAGAGGCTTGAGTAGGGACATTGATTTCTCATTGGCCAGATGCCCCTTTCTGATCTCATCACAAAACCGGGACACATGCAAAGAGAATCATATTTTTTCCCCTTCTAGGTTTTATAAGGCTGAGAAATCCGTGCAAGACGGTTAGGACACAGCACAGAGGAGGAAAGAGAAGGACAAACAGAGTGAATTGCAAGACAATGGAGACGGATGAGGAGACGCTGGTAAGCAGGGGACGGAGAGCACAATAAAGCAGAGTGAACACTGGAGTCGACAGGCAGAGAAGGAGAGCAGGGAGGAAGGAGGGGGTAGGGACGTGGGAGAGATGCAAGTTGAGTCAAAACCCCCCCGAGCTCCCCTGATTCCTCTGTGAAAGACACAGTGTTGAAAAGATGGCTAGCGTGTGCCCTCGCTGCCAAGGCATGCCCAAGACAATGACATCACCGCTGTCAAACTAGCAAGGACACGAGACGAGAGCCCGGACTCACGCTTGGGCCTTTTATTCATTATTATTCACTCAGTTATTCTTCACGGTGCTGGTGCTTGGACTATCACTTTGCACTGACACCATCATTAGCTCCTCACGCTTGAAGATCTCCTGCAAACAAAATAACCCTTCTACACACAGACTCTCCGTTCGCATTGTGTCAGTGTTCAGTGATAGATTTCATACATAAATAGAGGCACCCCCAAAATAAATTATACTCTTACATAGATAAACAGCTATTAGTGGACACAAACAGAAGAGAGGGTTTCTGATGTCTGGTGGGGTCAATGGCCCTCAGTGGCGCTCCTTTTCTGTGAGCCTCTTTGCTTTCTGCTGGAGGTAGCGCGCTTTGCCCTCCTCAAAACGCCTCTGCTCGTCCTCCCCTTTAATCTAAACAGTAAAAACACAAAAGATTCGTTTACAGGCATAAATTTATCATCCACGCATATTGTGCACCGGGATGTTTCCCTTCTCGTTATTGTATTAACTGTGGGCGAAGCTCTGATCTAATTCACCAGACCGCACCACTGTAGACGCCGTTCATCTTCTTGGCGAAACTTGGAGAGGCCCTGCATCATTACTGCATAATGTATGCAGGAAGATGATAAAGAAGCGAGGCATTTTGCAGCGCGGCAACACATTTGAAGCTGGTTTGAGTCTGCATGCTTTTAAAGGCAACACGTTAGGGAATATAGTTTGACTGCAACACTAAAAGACATGTCCCCACCTGGCTGTTCAACATGTGAGCAACGAGTAAAGGAACAGGAACACTGCAGGAAATGTCAAACCCTCTCTTGACCAACCTTAATCAGGGCATAGGACCGCTTCATGCAGTATTTTTGATGTCAAGAGCAACATTACAGGAATTCTGGAAAGCCCCCCCTGGATTTACAGCTGCCAAGAATCACTTTTCATTTTTTTTTTTTTTATTCCGTGCAGCACTTTCATTCCTGTGAAGAACAACTCTTTTCTTTTTTTCTTCTCTGCCTTCGCTCACATAGAGTTCGTGGGCGGAAGCACTTTGTACAGTTTAATTAGACTGCCTGGAAACCTCATGACTTGAACAACAATGCCGCCACCAGTGACGGAGTCAACACTCACTTTTACTGCGCTTCCCGCTTTCCCACCCTCTCATCTGCACTGCACACAGCTGGATGTGTGAGCATGTAACGTGTTTTTTTTTTTGTTTTTGTTTTTTTTCTCTATGTAACATGTACAAGTGAATGCGAGCATTAATGAAACGTTCAGACGGAGTGTCTTCGCGGTGGGCACACCAGGTGGTTGGCAGATTCAAGAGCACCTGCCACTCAGAGGAACAGGGTGCAAAGCTGACAGATGGCACCTCAAGTTTATGGAGAGAGCAGGGTGGTAACAAATATGACAAAACATCCTGCCAGGGACAAGCCCAGTGGGGGTCATACGACTCAAATGTGATGATGATATTAAAAATAACACCAGTGGGAATGTCTTATTTATGGCGCAGGTCTGAGAGCGTACAGCTGTAGTATTGGTGTGTTTGTTTGATGGTTATATAACAGTCAGCATACTGCTCAGTCAGTTTTGCTTTTGCTGTTCAACTGAAAGTAATGCATAGTTCCAGTTCAATGAGTTTCAAAAAAAAAAGGGAGAGAGAGAGAGAGAGAGAGAGAGAGAGAAAGACCAAGTTCCAACACAGTGCAGCCATTAAAAAACGTACATAAACAGAAATACTGAGCTGAAAATATGTTTGTCAGAAAATTAATTTACTTGTTCCAGACCAAATCAAATATACGTCACTAGAAATCTTGTTCTGGTGCATAAAATTACAAGAAGTTTATGATTGTGAAGTCAAATATCTATAGGACTGCAGGTTTACATTCAAAACGATACTGAAAATACAGTGCATTTAAACGAGGGAAGGACATATTCCTATACTTGAACATCTGCTACATTGAAGCCTTTAAAGCCCGTCCACACAATGTTGATTAAGCAATTTAGCAGCCGAGTAATTGTGAGAGAGGGGAGCAACCGGAGTGAGTGAGAGCAGCTAAGGAGTTTGGTGAATGGAGCTTGGGTTCTCTGGTGGCCAGTGCAATAGTTGCAACTGTGACATGTAACTTTAAGGCAAACTGCGTTGCTTAGATACAAGTGAGACCATGTCATCTCAAATGCCTCTCGACCATAGATTGTAGAAATTAAAGGACAACACGTGCTCGACTTTCTCCCATTGGTCGAACTGCGAGCTTGGAGCCAGAGTCCGTGCAGTACTGCCCGAGAGTGCAGCCGCGTTATCAACGACCTGCCCACACTTCCGCTAGACGCAGTCATGTTTGATTAATACTGCGCTCTGCTCTACCTCTACCGTTTACAAAGAAATGTTGGATAATAACACTGCACTTGTGTTTTTTCTGCTCTGACAGCCGTATGAGATCTCTTCACAGAGCAGCTGTCAGTAGTAACTGTCAGTCATCATGATGTCACATCCTGTTTGTATAGCCAAATTGCTCAGAAAAATGGAAACTTGAACATACCTTAGCATTATATTAACTACCTAAACTTCGTACTCTAGTGTTTTAGTTTCTAGATGTGACCTATGCTGCAGCCGGCCACCAGGGGGAGCGCCACATATTTTGGCTTCACTTTTGAGGAGCTGTCATTGTCATGGCGTCCACTTTTTTTGCAGTCTATGCTCTAAACTCAGCAGTAACACTTAGATCATGTGCACGGCTTTTATTTATGTATGACAAGATCAGAGCTGTACAACCACGCAACCCAGTGTGTCTCCGAGTTTTTGGCTAGCACCTGTTTCTACACTCTTCACGCTGCCTGACGAAAGAACCACAAATCCAAACATAACGCCACGAAGAAAGAAACGTCTAAAAATATAAAAGACACTTTCTGTTCAGAGGAAAGATTACAGTCTGAAAAAGCGAACGACAATGGGGACAGCCCCAGATTACCACTATAGAGGGTTGATAGGATAGAAGGGACTGACAGACTGTAGACCTATGCACACCTCAACAGTGTTGATGTGATTATTGCCACTGCTGTAAGGGGAAGGAAAAAGTTCCACACTGTCCCTTAAGTGATAGCTCTCTGAAACTAATCACAGTAAGTCATTAAAATCGCCTCTGTCATTTTTTTTTAATTGTTATATTGCTGTTGTCTGTGGATAATCTACAATCTCTATTCGTTAATGGAGTGGAGTAATAAGAAAATTGAGCTTGTTAAGACTGCCAAACGAACTGCAGGAAGAAAATGTGCAGGGAGCTGGCCATTACAGTATTATTAATATACTGTAAGCCCTGACAAGATGATTCAGACACCTAATACAAAACACAAGTTTCTAAATCATGCTGCCTCGGCTTGGCTAATGCATATATCAAAGACATCCATCATTTCCCACAGATTGGTTTACAAGATTTCATTACAAGTCCAAATGCTGTGTAGTTCATGGGAGCTGCGGCCATGTAACTAAAGCACAGAGGAGCGGGGTTATTATTTTCCCCTAAACACATTCAATGAATAGCATTAAGTTAATGTTCCCCCGTGTTTCACTCTCCATTGGGAATAAGAAACAAATAAGAGTTGAAAAGGTTAAATAATAGAATTTTCAAAGCATCTGTGCAGCTTTGTTTTTCCACTGTGTCCATAGAAACAATGAATAAATGATATGATTTCCCGATGCACTAAAGATCTGTTTGTCTCACTGCATAGCTCTTAAGTATTTAGATTTGGTTGTATGTGATGATAAGTGTATGATGCTGTGTAGTTCTGAGATACAGCCACATTCTGTTTCAAACTAATTTGGTGGCAGATATGGTACAATTATAGTGCTCTTGGGTAAGAGCTGTTTCACAGCCGGTGACGTACAGGCCACAGCTCTGCGTAGGAGTGTGTGTTCAGTAGCATGCAGTACTTCTTGCCTTGCTTTGGACAACATCAAGTCCTCTCTGGTAAATGTTTCGGGCCGTGATAGCTGCCAGTTCCAAACGGCATGCAAACTCTTTATTTTGCAGAAATCCTGAATCATTATATGACTCACAAATGCTTTGTGTGTGCATTACTTCTAGGCTGCATGTGTGCATGCATGTGCTAATGCTAACTGCATTTGCATAACTCAATGAGATAATTTAACATAGGCTCAAAATGTTCCTTTGGTGTCCTCATGTAATTGGTATTCCCACAGAAGCTCCAGTCTAATAACTATGATTATAGAGAATCATCAACTGGTGACTGTCTGATGCAGAACCCATCAACACTACAGAAAGCGCTCACGCTTGTTAAATTGTGTCTTGAATATCTCCACTCCATTTCAGACAAAATAATATTAATAAAAAAAAAAAAAACATTACGATGTTATGGTGTCGCGTCATGACCATGACTATTTCTATAGAGACAATTAGACAATTAGATCAAGAATACCACATAAAACACAAGTTTGACAAAGGCCACAGTCATGTTAACAGCTTTGTGAAACTGCTTTGAACTAACTGCTAAAATGTTCATGGTCATATGCTCACAATAACAGTGATGGTCAAACGCTCTGTTAAGATGCTGTAGTGTTTACCGTGGTTTGCTTGGCATGTTAGCACGGTGAAATGTACCACTGAGGCAATAAGGAAGTTTTCTGTCCATAAAATAAGCTCTGAACAAATTAGCATTTGGACTTCATGATGGACGTGGACGAAAATGTTATTAGTTCACCAAAGTGATTACAATATCTTGTGCAGAAGAATAATATGTGTTACAAATGGAATATTTAATGGAATTTCACTAAAAACTACAAAGATATGATGAAATAACTCTTAATTCATTCCACAGTGGAGAAATCAGCAGCTCTGCAGCAGCAGTCAGTTTAATGGGGAACTACAGTTTTTTTTACCTTATTTCTGGCATAAAATATGATCATTTACTCACCCATATAACTTTGGTGTCATTTGGAGTCATTTGGACAATATTTAGAACTGCATATATACATATAGTGGGAGTGACTGGGGCACCGAAACGCAGCCTCTAAATAACACATTATCTGCCACGAAACTCGTTCATTTCACCAATATTTTGTTATGATACGCTATGATACGCTTGTTATGATACGCCAGTGTTATTCCCTGTTGAGTCCGGAGTTACCTGTTATCTATTCACGGACGTGCAGCGGTTTTTTGTTCTTTGGCCAGCTGTTCCTCTCTCTGCCTCTGCATTTCAACGAGCTCCTCATCCGTATATTCAATCTACAGACCCTGGATGATGATAACAGGTAACTCCGGACTCAACGGGGAATAGCACTAGCGTATCATAACAAAATATTTGTGAAATGAATGAGTGTCGCGGCAGATAATGCTTTATTTATAGCGTTTTGGTGCCCCAGTCACTCCCACTATATGGATATACGCAGATCTAAATATAGTCCGAACAACTCCAAATGACACCAAAGTTATATGGGTGAGTAAACAATCGTATTTCATGCCAGAAATAAGGTCCAGGTTGTAAAAAACAGTAATTCCCCTTTAAAGACGGCAGACCAGCACAATAGAGATAAAAAGTAAAGTATAAAAATTAGAAAAAATAAATGCAATAGCACAGTGTTGTTATAGCGCCATGAACATCAACCTCATGTTGGTGATAGGTGAATAAGATTCGCTCTCGGGGCCCCATGGTTGCCTTAGCAAAATTTTATAGAAATCTGTTAAATAGTTATTGACCTATTTTAGTTTGGAGCAAAATTGTGAAATGACCTGACTGACTGACATAATAGGATATAGATAGCAGAATATGAAGTACTAGAATATCAATCTAAATTTCTTCCACTGGGAACCAAGACAAAGACTAACCTCAGAGCCTTGGATCACTGAATCACACGGCCAATAAAAAACTCCTGTTTCACCTGACGTGCTGTTGGTCCATTAGCAGGACAACTGAATGGAATTGGACAAACCAACTGGTGTAAATGTGGAACGGGGACAAAGCTTGTAAAAGGGACGTGCTCAGACAATGCCAGCAAAATGCCAAAGGGGTTCCTTTGTGTTGGCATGAGCTGTTATTAGAGTGGGCACGGGGCATCGGTGGCACTGCCAAATGTCACCGTCCCAAAAGTGGAACCAAGCTGTAAGCAACCGGCTCAAGACAAATGAAAGCCATCTGGACTGGCATGAGCCTGGATGCTAACCTGTGTGTGTGTGTGAGACACAGAGAGAGGGAGAGAGAGAGAGAGAGAGAGGGGGAGAGAGACAAAGGATGACATTTTGAACAATGCTGAAAGGTGTTTCATTTGTAGACATAAAACGAGTCCTTTCAAATACTCTGGCTTTGAATGGTGAAAGGACCTCTGTCCATGGATCCATCTCTTCAGTCATGATTAATATTTTACGCTGTCACTTCTTTTCCTGTTCATATTGTAACCCAGACTTCTCAGACGTTGGATAAGACGCAACAAGTAGCAAAACGGTAAATTAATGGCACCAATATCAGAAAATGATCAGGAAAGTTTGATATGTGTGATTTTCATAAATGAAATGATGAATGGATTTGGTCACACCTGTGATAACACCACCAAATGCAGTTTAGACAGGAAGTAACCTGCCTTTTCTTTTACACCAGTAAAAGCCTCAGTAGCTGTGATCTGATTGCTGCACACAGCATGAAAAGAGTTCTGTACCTCGCTGAGCAGTTAGAGGTGTGCAGTTAGAGGAAATATCTGAGATTGCCACTTTCAAGTTGGAAAGATTTGCTAAACTAAGGCGCAACTTTTAAAGGACATAAGATGGGATAGGATATTAAAGGATATAGAGAAGTTTCCTTTCCAGAGATCTTAAAATTGCAAATGAAACTGAAGAAATTCACTTTTATTAAACTTTACATCATTACAAGCTAGCTCTGACTGTCGGCCCAGCTTTAATTACAATGAACGCTTTGCTGCTTCTTCTCTGGTGCTGCTGAAGGTCATTATGGGATATGTAGGGGGAGAAAAAAGGCTCAAAAAAGAGATGAGAATGAAAAGTGAACCAAAAAAGTGATTTATTAATACACTATATACTATATATACTAAGAATAAAACATAAAGTTTGTGTAGTTTGAATGTGCATGCCAGAACTGGATATAGTGAAGCCTCGGCTGCGGTATACATTTATTGGTTTCTCGGCATATTCATGAATAATTTATGTTGATATCCATTATTTAACGTCGCCTACAGAGTCGTGGACTGAGGTGCGATGAGACCAAATGTCGGGACGGCCTCCGTGTCGTGCTCCGGATTACCACCCAGTCAGAAATATTCGCAGCTCTGGCACGAGTGTACCCGTTAACCAGTTTCTGATGTCTTGAATGGGAGGCATCTAAAAATAGATGTGCATCTCTCTTCATGTGGACTACAGGAGGTTGCCATGACAACCGGGCTTGTTTTCGTGTCAGGGGAGGCCAGCTGAGTCTCTGCCAACGACAGAGGAGGAGGAGGAGGAGGAAAAGAGGGAGATGGAGGAGAAGGAACGAGGAGAGACGGCGAAAAAGCGGGTAAAGGAGGGACGGAAGGGTGGAATAGACAGGGTGGGGGCAGCCGGGGAGTATGAAGAGAGGCAGAAGGAGTGGAAGATGAAGGGACAGATGGAATAGAAGAAAGCAGGAAGGAGAGATAGGATGAAGCAAAGAGCTGATGGCAGGATGTAAAAACGATCAAACATACTATATGTTCACGAGGAATGAATGCACTTAACAGCGCGTGTATTCTGACCTTTATGCCGCTGCAGGGACTGACTGAGTGGACACACTCTTTTTCATTCATATACTGCCTTTTGCCACCAGCTGAGATCCAGCCCTGTTTTTTTCCTAACCTTGAGCTCGAAAACCGCTGCCCCATTAAAATCACGAGAAACACAGACATACACTGGTCAAAGGTGCTCGCAGGCATTTTCAGTTATTTCTATTCTCGCCCGGCGTGCACATACATCATTTCTGTTATTTTCAAGGGTACTGCTGCAGAGAGCAAGGCATTTCCCAATACTCCCCCTGCTCGCTCTGTCTCCATGTCCCACTTCAGCACTACCCAGTATGCTTACATTAGTGACAGCCCATCTACGGCCCCCCCTGCACGCACACACTCCCTAACCCCCAGCTGAGCTAAAACGGGAAAAGCTAAAAATAGCAAATGCAGGGAGCTCATTCGAGAGAAATCGAGGATGAGAAAATGGGGGTGAAGCACCTGCAGTTAAAAATAGCAGAAGCAGCCCTTTCGATCGGGTTATTTATAGAACACAACTGGAGCAAGGTCGGCCACAGTGTCAGGGAAACTTAATTAGCAAGGGTTTAACGATTCTTTTAAGCTTAGGTTCAAATTAAAAAGGATTCAGCGATAGGACTTTAAATGATGATCTAAGTAACAAAGAGTGAGGAGGAAAATAAATGCATTGACAACAGAATCCACAGCATGTCTAAAAGTGAAAGTATTTGTCTTGTGTGTGAAACATTGTTAATCCAAATGCATAATATGGAGAACACACAAACAGAGAGAGAAATAAATTTAAGTCCACAACACATTATTTGGTCCTTTCATAAGACTGCAGGTAAGAACAATTGTATAAACGAAGGCTTCAGCTCTGCTTGTAGACTTGTAGGTCAGTGCTTTTCAAGACCTAATTTGGGGAAGATGTATTTAAAAATGACTATATAAAGATAACTTTCAGGTAACAGCTGCCATGTTCTTTATCAAGGTAACAAAACGACCCCACCTCCAAAAGGTCACTAATTAAAATGTCATATCATGTGTTTAATCT
>JASGAT010372802.1:0-11223 GCA_030220025.1 Chelon auratus
ATGTGCGTCCATCTTCATCATGTTTGTCTGTTGAATGTATTCAGCAATTTTTTGGGGAAAAAAAATATATTTTCTGTTCTAATTGTAATTCTCTAAAACAGTCGGAAGAACCACTTTGTGCTGACTGATGTCTTGGGGCGGGTAAATGCATACATCTAACAAACAAGTTAACAGTTGAAATCTACAATCAGTATAATTTCAATCATGTTGAATAAATGTTGCCCATGTAAACATAAAAGCAGTGACATTGGGGAAGAGGTGGGGTAAGATATTACCATATATTACCATATCACTGTAAATACACAACTGTGATTCTCAATTCTTGGAAGCCACTGCTTCTCGACATCCTCAACATGTTAAGAATTCATATTTGTATATCTGTGTACAGAGGTGCATACAATCTCTATGAAACTCATCAGCCATGAGCGATTAGGATGTGATCTCTCACTGGCCTCCTCTCCATCCATATCCAGCAGTAATACAAAGTGTGAAGCAGCGTAAAAGACCACCAGACCGCCTTTTACAAATTCCTCACGCTTGTTGTCCAGACTAACGCTGCGTTGTTGTACAAAATGATGCATATTGGAGTGAGGCAGATTTGTCAACGCTGTTGTGCTCCAGATAATGAGCGATAATGTTTGCACAATGTTTGCACACATTATGCATTTTCTCTGAATGATTGTTGTCAGCAGAAGCAGGTTTGATTTGATGCCCCTCTCTCTCTCTCTCTGTCTGTTTACTTCTGCTTTTGTGACCAGAATCCTGACAAGGCAACACGAGCCAACCTTTGTATACACACAAACACAAACATACTCGCCCGCAACATCACTGACTCCTTTGTTGTCTACAGTCTGTGAACCCACTGGATGTTTTTGGATTTTCAATCATTTTTTTTTTTTTATTTGTCTTCAGAGTTTCTTTATTGTATTGTCCAAATGAATTATGAAATCTTGACATGTGACAGCACCACATAGCCGGTGCTTAAGCGGCTATCAACAGCTTTAAACCATCAGCTGCATTAGCTTGCCTCTCCACAGCTTTCCCGCTGTGGAGAGGCAAGAGGACGGAACAAACCCTCACAAGCCAAAATATTGCTTGTGTGAATCTTAAAGGGAAAGGGAGGGTCACAAAACAAGTCAAAGGTGGGGTGTCTGATGTGTTACTCCACAAAACAAACAAAACATTTATGTACTTTTATGTTCTTTACTTTGGTATTTTTTTCATATTTCTATACTAGTGCTGAATGGATTATTGAAACTGATGAATATTAAATTGATTAAATTGTTATTATTCCTATTGAGCAAAAGGCTCTATAGTGTGCTCGTGGGTGAAGGCTTGGGGAAGGGGTGAAGGTGCAGTGATGTTCTTCGGAGAGGCCGCCCTGTTGTTCAAACCTATAGACACACAAAATTCTTTTGGAATAAAATTATTCAAACAGTCTCTCTGTGACATGTGCGTGTTTGCTCTTCAGTAGATCTTCATCTTATGTCTGAGTCATAAGATACGTGGATCTGGTAGCGGGGTGAAAGAAGCACCATTAACATACTGCAAGTACAAAGACAACGATCAGCAAAATGTGCTTGAATTTGAAGAGTACAAGTAGTTGATTAAAAAAAAAAGTATACTGTCAAGTACAGTTCCCAGAATAAGGACTGTGCTAACCTGTTGTGTTTTCTGAATTATTTGAACATTATAGAGAGGAAATGTGGTGGAACTACATTTCACACTGATTTCTACACTGCGTAATGCACTTACTTCACACTGTCCTGTCAAGACAAAGCTCTGCATGACAAAAACAAGACACCACAGATGTATGAGGCAACTTTATTTTAGCAACACATTTCTGTTAACGCAGCCAAAGCAGTGACAGGTACACAGCCACAACAACATTATTCAGACAGCACAGATTGTGACTAATCAATGAAACCATACAGCAAATTAATTAAAATTAGCTTGTAAAACACTTTTAAACAGCAAAAAATAAAAAATAAAAGAAAAGAAAAAAAAACCCAACAACTTTTTTTTCTCACATGTTTTGACACCTTAACGGGAGCGTGGCAGACGGTCTCACCCACACAGTGACACTGTGTCTGAAACCCAGCAGGTGACAGTCAGTGTTCATCAGGTACAAACCATTACAGTAACTTTGTAAACCACAATTTCACATTCTTCTGCTACAGCAAAGGATTGCGACATTAACACTGAGCAACGGTTTGCACAACAGACAGAACACAGGGGGCTAGGTGTGATGACAGGCCACTGTTACAACAGACAGATGGCCTGTAATGTATGTTTTTTTTAAAAAAAAGGATTTGAGTATATTGTACAATAAGGAGACAAGTGCGACGCATGTATTTCAAATGCCTCAAAGTACAAAACTGAAACACAACCATTTAACAATGTAGCAGAGAACAAGAAAGCTCCTATCCATTGGTTAATAATGATATACTTTAAACTGTGTTTGCTGCTACAGTCACTGCAATGCAGGTCTGCGTCATAAAATGTATTTCTTGTTTCCGTGTTAAAGAGGCTGTTGTTTTAGGATGTGGGCAGCCAGGAATAAAAAAAAAAGAAAAAAAAGAAGAGGAAATAATGAACTAAGGAACTGAGACGCTCCCACCCTTTTTCAGTCAAACCCTCAAGCAGCACACAAAGTTTCAATTTAGATTGTTTCAACTGAAAAAGAGGAAGATATTTTGAGTTGCCGACGCTATAATTAGGGTCGTCACAAGAACAAAATTTAAGCGGAGGATTGTCCAACTAATGTATTTTTACTGCTTTTCTTTAAATACTTGTTTTTCAAATTTACTGAACAGCTGGATTTCTTTGGCAATAAACCTCCACAGTGTTGCTTATCGCCTTGAGATAAATTGTTGGTGGCACTAATTTCCCCCTCATGTGCCATTAGAGCCTAGCAGAGGACGCCAATAGAAGAGCAGCAGTCAAACTTCAGACAGTGGAACATGATGGATATAGTGATGTAAATATGAAAATTTTCATCCAAATGTTTCTATAAAGGTGTATAGAAACGGTTTTAGAGACTATGAAACATGATTTCAGTTGGCTCAAGAAATGATAATCAGATTAGTGAATATACACTGCAGCTAAATGGAGATCGTAGAATAAATTTTTTCCACAGAAATGGAAATGTTAGGGTGCCATTTGACTGCAGTATCCCTGAGGGAGGGCCACACCAACAACTCCTCTCTATAAACTGTATATTCTGGCTTTAAATCAATGTGCAGAAATATACCAAAAGAAAAGGTGAAATTTTAAAGAAGTGAAATTATTTTTCTGAGTTTAGTTCTCTGTTGGTGGTGTTATCTTCCAATGATGTGTTTTCCTTTGTTCCTCTGACGGTCTCAACGTTGTAACTTTGTGTCCTAATGCATGCTGAGTTATTATGCTGGCATTTACATTTATTTCAGGATCATAGTAAGAAAACCCTCATTTTAAGCCATTTGGACCAATTTATTTTAGATTTGTGCAAATATGCATTCTCAGTGTTGGGTTGCAATAAGCGTAATTAGATAATATTAAAAAACAGACTTTTACACAATTTGCTGCCTGTAAGAAAAATATAGTATAACACTGAGCTGTATAGAATACTTCCTCTGTTGAGTGGCTTGCAGGATGTGATGGCAGTTTTACTAATCGATACTAGAATTATGGTAAAAAACGACCACACTATCCAGCTATTTACCCACAGAGCGAATGAAATAGGAATTTTAATACTATTCTGTATCTCTGTGTAGTCTCTGTGAGCCATTAGATGGCGTAACATCAGTCTGATAAGAAAATAAAAAATGCAAACTGAACTTTAAACTGTTGCCTCAAGCCACTTCTGCGCTCACCTCATCTGTTTCAGTCACACATCTCTGGGCCATCTGTATGTGGAAGACGTAGAGCTTTAGTAAAGGAAACTAAAACAAACCAAAAGATGATGCTGATTAGAAAGTAGACAATGGGGAACTCACCAGACATGTTGCACAACCAAAACGTCTGAGTAAGAGAAATACAGTTTTTTTATTAGAAATTCTGCACTTTGCTACATTGCTTCAGAGGAACAGCTTTGCTCAGTAAACAAGTCCTTAATGAATGTGCTTTAATCAAACAAGACAGCACAGTTTCATTTAATGGTTTGATTTAATTAAATTGAAACTGATCTAATATCTGCAGTGTTACTTTAAAGATTCTATATCTAAAAATCCTGATGAGATAATAATAATTTAGTGTATAGAATAATATTTCACGTTAAGGCCTTTGGGGGAGGGGAGTCCAGGGGGGAGTCTGCTTTTCAAACTCATATCCAAAACATACACAAAATACATGATCGACAAACACACTTCGGCGCACCTTATTCTGATGATAACGACGTGAGTTGTGACTGACATGACCACCACTACCAGTAGAAATACTCCAGCACCAATCATCCTTGGTAAAATCACCGTCTGTTCTTTCTTTTCTATGAGAGTAAAGACATGCTCCATGTAAATTAAATAAAAGTTCACAGTGTTAATAATATGACCACAATTGTTTGAGTTGAAATTCAGTTGAGTCTTAATAGAGATATAATATAATTATTTTAGTTTGAGTTTATTTTAGTAGAGAGATTTTATACAAATGCTTCATTTACTCACCTTGAACAATAAGTTCAGTGGTTGCTTCATGTGAACCACTGGGAAAGGTTGAAATGCTGCAGATGTACAAACCTGCATCTGTCTTTTGTACATTCTTAATTATCAAGGATTGTTCATTAGTCTCCAATCTCCCTTTCAGAGGAGATTCACGTATATCCTCTCCAAATTGACTGCTGACAGCTATGAGGACAGTCCTGTTTCCTTCTGGTAACAGGACATCCCACTGAAACTGAGTAATATTGTTGAGATGTGGTCCTTGGATGAAGTTGCAAAGGGAGGGTGGCATCTTCTCCAAGGTATCCAGTCACTTCAGGCAACACTTTGATATCTTGTGCTTCAAGAACTGCCCAAAATAAATGAAAGCGGAGAAGAAAATCTATTTAAAACAAGACAAATCAATAACTAGTAACTAGTAACTTCTCAATTCACATTTTATCCAGAGACATTTTCTGTAATATAGAGGCAGCGTACACATTTAGAACCAGATGCTACATATTGTGTTACAGAGTTTCACTAATATTTGAATTTGAATATCTAAACCAGGCTGCTTTACTGTATTTTTATATTAAAGTTCACCACGCATGCTGAAGATTTGTTTCAGAGCCTTTCACAATGAAACCATTGCCTTACCTGGTAAAGCAAAGTAAACCACATTCAGCATTAGGAGAAGTGATTCGCTGCAGGTTTTCATCTGCACAACTACAGTGGGTGAAGTAAATCGTAATTTCTCCAGCACAATATCCGTGCAAATATAGCAGCAATTTGAAAAAATAGATCTAACTGTTGTCTGTATTCTTCTGCTTTGGCTCTTCCTTCTCATTCTGACTATGCTCACAGAAATAACAAAAGGGGCTGGTGCTTTACCCAACTAATGCCACAACAACCAGTGCAACAGGGACCTCATGTGGTCAAATAATAATAATGTCTCAAAACACCGAAATAATATCTCTAGATACATGTATTACATGGATGTTTTGAGAAAGTGGCTTATGTGTTAATGTCAGTCTTTTGATAAGATAATAAAAGTTTTCAGTAGTGAAATATGATCTATCCAGCCGGCCTTAAATATTGAAACTGTACCATGCAAACTGAACAAATACACAGTGACAATTTTTGTGTCATTTTTTTTAAGCAAATCCCAAAACTCTGCTATCGTAAAATTACTGGGTGCTGGATTTGTTGAATAGACAAGGTACATATGAGGTAAAATTGAAGCTACAGCAAAAGCCCTGCTGCATCGCATAAAATATTACTAGGCATACCAACCTTTACACATAAAACTTTATGTTTTTCTTACAAAGGTGGAATAAGGAGTTATATTATAGACAGAACACGTCCTACAGGCTTTAGTGTTAACAGATCATTATATTAGAATTTACTGGAAATAGAATAAATTGTCGTAATTTACAGCAATTTGTATGTTAGAAATATGTTCATCTATTCAAATGTGGGAAAATCACTCAGCAACAATCCAACCAGTCAGCTTGTGAGCATGTTGGAAATTAAACAAATTACACAACTCTCCTCCTAAAAGGCATGTTTTATTCCCCAAGCGCTCTATCTTGCTTTCATCAGGGTGGTGCTTCCTTAACTCTCAATTACAGGGGTTAATTTCTTTGAGCTTTCACCGGAAGGCTCCTGAAGACTTGTACTGTCTGTGGTGAAATAAGAGTGGAGGACATCACAAGGATTCACACACATGTAATGCAAATGCAAATACGGGTAAAAGTTTATTTCACTCCTTGGGTAATCATACAGTGTAAATCGACAACTTCATTGTTGCTGTGCATTTTAGAAAATGTTTACATCAGCTAGATACAACAATAGTGATAAATTAAACACTCTACATGAATTAATTTCACCTATTAGTGGTGCAAATTCAATACTTCATAACTATGGCAAAAATTGGCAAAAATAGCAATACATCTGCCACAACTGTTTCAAAACGTGTTAAAATCAGATACACAGAAACAAAGTATTGCATTAAAATCTTTCATTTCCACATTCTTTTGTTCAAGGATCACAATGCCTAAGATTATTAATGATATATCTATCATACTCTCATACTACGCAGCCATTCACCACCAAACAAAACATTTAAAGAGGCCGTCTTGGTCTCTCTGGCACCACCTATGGCTATGAGTAGTAAATGCAGGTGTGTTTCTGAACCTCGCTTTCCTGAGACACAAACTGTGTTGCTTGTATAACAGCGGACAATATTCCCTCCACTCGATAGAAATTATTCAGATTCTGAGATCTCAACTTAACTGTTTCTATGGGCACTAAATAAAATAATGGGACAAAATGTTTCTACCCGCTGTGGGACGCTGAACCTGCCGGAAATGTAACAAACGCTTTTCCCTAATTTTACGGACAACACTGAACTCATTCAACTGAATTTTATGCCATGAACCCATGTTTTCAGCAATCGATTTCAAATCGATTTCTGCATTTTTTTCACAAAACCTCCATATTTCTATCCCCCTTGGAAACTTGTCACACCACCTGATGTTTACCCCACATGGACAAAAGAATTTATTTATTCTAACCAGCATTTGAAGGATCATTAGGTGCTAATATTCTTTATTACAGTCTGATTAACCAGTCTCCAATCTGTTCCGACTGAGGTGTTTATGCGGCAGATACTAGTAGTCAATAGTCATTTGGCAATATTCATGAATGGATAAGGATAAATGGATCAGGAGTCACTAATTGAGACTTGAATGTTACCACAGACACTAGGCTCTGAACACTCTAAATATTCTGCCTCATTTTATAAATACTGATGTATCTAAATAAAACTCTTTGAGGTTTGTCACTTTAAAAACTACCAGCATTGATTATGTAACTGTCTGTCAACTGGTGCTCGGCCTACCTGAGTCAAATCAGATTAGCTGGATTACTGTGGGGGTAGGAACCTCACAATGAAACAAGCGTCAGCACATCTGGTTTAATAAACTAAAAAGACACCAAACAGTCACAAAGACAATCAAAAGAAGTACAAAATAAAAGCCACATGACCACAGATGATGTAGAATAAATGTGTAAATTTGCTCCTCCCTCCTCCCATCATCCTCATGTTGTTGTCTTAACAACATTGCTCATCAGCGTTTACCCCAGTGGCTCATTCTCAGCAGTACAGCAATGATGTGTCTAGAGTTTGAAAATGTTCCATTGTTTCTATTCACGTCTCGGTGATCAGATATGGAGACTCTCAAAATGCGCTCCCTTTCACTGCACTGCATTCGTCTTATCTTTCATCTGTTTCCTGTCTTGACAGAACTCTTCTTAAGAGAAATCAGAAACCACAGAATTGGTTAAGATCTGTAAAAATGTAAAGGTTTATTAAGCTGCAAAAGATTAAGCAAACGTAGACAGTTTACAGGACCGTGTGCTGTCATTTCTGTCAATAACACTTAATTCCAGTTTCAAAAGTATTACTGTAACGTAAACAAATTTCTCATTTGCTGACTTACACAACACTAATTGAAAAAAAAATATATATATATACAAGCCCCTGACTATCGTTTTTTTTTTTTAACAGTAACAAACTCACTTTGTTCTCACATGATCTGACAACACAGAGTGAATCTAGTAGACATATCACAAGTGTGTGAGCCTCAGGTTTAACATCTCACACCCACAAAATCACACTTTCAGGAAATGCTGGCTGAAAACCAGCAGGTGACAGTGACTGTTTGTAATGTACAACATTATAGCAACTATGCAAAACCATATTTTGTCACCTTTTTTTTTTTCTCTTAAGGCAGACTCAGACTGCAACACATGCAGACTGGAGTGTGACATGCACATTGAGCAATATTGTGCATAAACAGGCCTTCTTGGTCAGGTTAAAAGACTGCAGCTATAAGTATAATCTGTAGAATTGGACAACCCACAGCACAATGCAGTACACCGCATTATCACACAGTACGCGGCTGTTGGAAAGTCACAATTACAGTGAATGTAAAAATAATTATTGAACAGTCACAGTGTTTTTTGCATTCCAAAGTTATTTCTGTATTAATTGTATAACTCTCTACTTTTATCTTTCTTTTCACCTTCCTCTTTTATGTTTGGCAAAGCAGCAACAGGAACGTTGTGTAATCAATGCCACTTTGTATTGTGAGGACTAGCATCTTTCCTCCCAGCAACCTGTTACGGCCACACTCAAAACCTGCAAAGTCATGTGATCCCTGCAAGCCACACAGAGTCTTTGCACCTTCTTGCAGAAGATTTCAGTCATTTAATGAAGCTATGTACGCCAACTGTTTACCTTGTTGGCATTTTGGAGGTTCAAGGAAATCAGCTCTCTGCGGCTGGTTGTATACTTCCTCCCTGCGATACCAGAGACTAATCATTTAAACAAATTTTATCAGACGTAGATGTTGATACTGTATCTTACTGTCTGATTTTAGTGGACTGCCATGACATTTTGCATTCAAGGCATCCAAAGGATCAAACCCTAACAACTGCTGGATGGATGTTAGATGTCTCTGCAGAACTCAAAATTATAACTGTGTTACTACCAACAACTCAAATTGTTCATAAATTGCAATCATAATGTACTAGAGAACTACAGCAGGAATTTAGTATAGATTTACTGAGTGATTTGCAGGTTACTTACTTTCACTCTAACTTTCAGATAAGTCTGAGTTTTGAGTCTTTATTGTAATCTCAATGACTACAACGTACAGTCATGCTGACTTTTCATCTTGCAACACCATAAGGCCCTAACGCCACTTCCATTACATCTAAACACTGAAGAAGCTACAAAGGTTTTATTTTGGGAGCAGGTAATAAGGATCTGAGATGTCCAATAAATGATACCACGATTAGAGTAAATGTGATCTGCAGAGAGACTTTTGAGCACAAGGAATACATTTATGATCACGTCTACATACAGTGTGTCTCATTTGGGCTGCTGACGCGAAACTACAACCTCGGAGTATGTGACATCATCCGCATGCTCAGTGTCTCTGTCTTTGGCCCTGGATGAAGGAGTAGCCTCTTTGGATGGTTTGAGCTTGACGTCAGAGTAGACCACATCCTATGAGTAAGAGTGTGAGAGAGTGCTGGTTGGAGGAGGCTCTGGTGTATCATACCTCAACAACTGCATAATTTAAAATGTATTTGAATAAAAGTGATCAACTTAATGAGCTCACCTCCTCTCTTACAATAACAGATGGTCTGGCCACATCTGTCACAGCTGTATCTGAAAGACACACAAGCTTTTGGTTAGAGGAACTGAAACAAAACAGATAAACGTACCGAGTGATAATTAGAAATAGAGTCAGAGGAAACTTGTGAGTTTGTTCTCACCTATGAAGACACGATGCCTGACCAAAGAGTTACGTCTGCATAAAGGAATCGAAAGTGCCATTAGTTCTGATTCAAAAGAGAAGCCAACGCTGCAGATACAGTCCTTATTTTTATAGATCAAGTTGCCACTTGCCGTTCCCAATCAAATATTAAATTGTCCGCGTTATGTCACTATGAGAAACTAATATTTCACCCTAAAATATATTGACTTACTTTGTACGGATTTTCTTTTTCTTTATTTTTTTGGTCCCTAAAATGCGACTGTGTCACCAGCACACACACACACCTACCTTCTCATGTACATGAGGTAAGCTACGGCCGCCATGATCACGAACAGCAGGATGACAACAGTCACCACAGTAGGAACCATCCCCGCCGATAACTGCATCCTTTCTGTGAGACAAAACACGTCTTTGTGTACCTCATGAAATTATTTCAAGTCATGTTTGGATACTTGATATTAGTATCAGATTCACAGTAGACTCTTATTTGGTTGCAGTCAATGATCAGTGGTGTAATTAGTATAGTTCAGAGACAGAATATAACACAGCAAAATCTTGGGGCAGAGAACTAATTCCTTATATGTGTAAATCCAATCAACTGATAAAAACATTCACACAATAAAGCAACTTATTCTTATCAATACAACATAGACTCATTGTAATCATGCAGATGTATGCTGTGAGTTTCTTAGTCAACTAATAAACATAAACAGAAAAGACAGCTTTTGAACTGACTGTTTAGTTCGTGTTGGCTTAGCGAATGATTATTTTTAAGGTTGGTACATCATATTATTACTTCAAAAGTTTTACTCACCTTGAACAATGAGTTCAGTGGTTGCTTCATGTGAACCACTGGGAAAGGTTGAAATGCTGCAGATGTACGAACCTGCATCTGTCTTTCGTACATTCTTAATTATCAAGGTTTGTTCTTTTGTCTCCAATCTCCCTTTCAGAGCAGGTTCACGAATATCCTGTCCAAATTGACTGTTGACAACTATGAGGACAGTCCTGTTTCCTTCTGGTGACAGGACATCCCACTGAAACTGAGTAATATTGTTGAAAGTTGGTCCTTGGATGATGTTGCAAGGGAGGGTGGCATCTTCTCCAAGGTATCCAGTCACTTCAGGCAACACTTTGATATCTTGTGCCTCAAGAACTGCCCAAAATAAACAGATGTGATCAGTGAAGGGGAAAGACAGACAGTTAAAATATTCAACTAACTAGTAACTACTCCATTTACATTTTATCCAGACATATAT
>JASGAT010372803.1:0-10672 GCA_030220025.1 Chelon auratus
CGCCCTGAGAATCTGATTGGTACGTACAGCTCCTGTTCGAGCATAATTGCGCCTTAACGGAGCGACGCCAGACCGAACTTCCAGACCTCAAATGTTGTGGGCGGCACCCAGGCTAGATTAGACCCTCTGGCGGGCCGGTTTTGGCCCCCGGGCCGTATGTTTGACACGTATGATATAGACTGTCCACACTGCTGACAGTTAATATAGGGTTGGAAAAAAAAAACAACTTACCAATTATATCTCTGTCTCTTTTTATTTTGAGATGTTAGAAAATAGTTGTCCCACAGCCTAAGGTGGCGTCTTCAGATTGCCTGTTTGACCTAAACCTCAGTCAAGAAACTAAATATATTCAGTTCATGACATAGATTGCTGCTTAAAACCTGCCTGATTATTTAATTAGAAGTCATTATTAATTAATTAAGCAATTTATTGCTTCAGCTCTGCGTGTCTGTATTTCAGTGTTTGAGGTAGACTTCTTAGTAGACACATTTACCTCATTATATGTGGAAAATAATAAATATTCTTTAGTTGCAATTAACATAGGCCTGAAATAAATTCTCTGTGTATGAGATTTAACAATTTTTGTGATATGTTTACAGTTTACACAGCCATAATCGTTGTTTCCCACTTAACTGTAACTTTGAGATGATTTGGGTAAAGTTTGCTGTATCTCATTTGGTGAATGTGTTGAAATATGAAGATATTAGAGAAAGTATGTGTAGGCTCTAACCAACCATCCAACCCATTATTAATCTGCCCATCATTTTTCAGTTGATCGTTTTATTGTTTGGTAGGAAAAGTCAAGATAATGGCGAGAACTTGGAAAGAATCAAAGTGACAACTTCAGAATTAGATGAGCAGCACATCTTGCAGAGGATATGACAACAGCTATTCAATGTACAAGGATGGTAACTATAATAAATACTACTTTCTATTTTAAATTAAAAATACATCTAAAAATCCTGACATATGGTTGCAGACGACTCACCTCATCAGGTTGGGTAATTTCAAAGAGGTCCAGTCTGTTGTTGTTCCACTGTCCAATGACTTGGGATAATTTCTCTCGTTCTTTCTCTTCTGGCATTTTTTAATAACAACCAAACTCAAAGTTTCTATCTAACCAGCTCTCCCACTTAAAAAGAAGAGATATATTCTGTGCCAAGAAAGTTCTCATGAGTTCCCCGACTGTTGCATCTATCAATAGACCCCACCTCTTTTTCAATAAACTCATTATCCTCTGCATTGAAAAAAAAAATTGCCACATCCTCATCCCCTCTTCAAGCCCCCACACCCCTCTGACCTCATTTAACAGGTCAGTGGCTCTTTGTTATGTGAGGCAGTTTCCTAATCATACATTTGACACACACACACACACACGATTTGCATCTTCATAGACCACTTAGTTTAGATTTCTCTTGTCATTTATATGAGCCAAAAGTGCCCAGTTGGACAGTTTATTGTGTATTTTAACAATAATCCAGGAGACGTCATGTGATTCCGACTGTGTGCACTGCTCCCAGGAACCTTTCCACAGCCACCATGAGAGTATTTTCATCCTCCATTTCGCAGCGACACGGATATTTACGCTTGAGGGAATCCCACTTCTCATGCATACCAGTGATTTTCAGCACAATTTCTGGTTACACGTCTTCCCATTCAGTCAGCAGTATGTATGTGGGGCAGCTTTTGTTGGCTGCGCCGACGCTTCCTGGGTATACTTACAATGGGACAAAGGCCTTTAACAAAAACAACCCTCAATTAGATATACAGTAAAAGCAAATGGAAACTAAACAATCAAGGGTATTGTAGTCTGGATGTTGGAGCGTACAGTGAAGATCTGTTAGTAGGAAAAACAAATTATTGAAGAAACAGATACAAGGCTACATCAGTGTTATTCAAAGTCACTATTTATTTGCAGAAGTCAGACTACATAGTAGTTTAGGAGATTTATGCATGTTAGATTGAATCACATTAAAATACAACTCCTGTGTTCATCCCAACAAAGGAACAACTTGTACATCAGTGTGGTTCTTCGATGTGTTTTTAATAGTTTGTAGTCAACGACAAAGCTCCATGCCACAGAGGAATAATCGATATCAGACTCCTTGCAGAGGATTTATTGACACCACATGTATTCTTTAAGAGCCGTGACACACCAAGCCAGCGGTCGGGCTGATGGTGAACGTGACGTTAGTTTTAGTGTTGTTTTTTCTGCTCATTCAGGAAAGAGAGCACTCTCACTTTCGGCATATAGAACTAGTTAACCAAAAAATTAACGAAAGTGGTCAAGTTAAGAGGCCACATACTGAAGGCTCTTATTGTGTTTCATCTTCATCTCTGAACACTCAATATTTTAAATATTGTCACAACATGAACATGAGCATGAAAATAAATGAGTAAACTGTAGACCAGTTGATCGACATGGCTCAGGAGAGGTCTGTGCACTGGCTTGTAGCTCTTCCTATGTTCCTAGCTAGTCCTTGCTCTTCCACTTTTTTTAAAAATATCACTGCTAGCTGGAAACACGTTTCCAAACTCCCAAATATTATGTGGATCTGTTAAAAAAGGCCAACGACTTCAGTCCTGCCAAGTAACAAACAAATATTTAAAGTAAAAGGTTAGTCTTTATCTTAAATATCTGACATTTCTACAGTATCTTTTAAGTCCCATTACCCTAATTTCCATTAGCAACAATACATAAAGATATGTATTGTTATTTTAATTAATATCCTAACACCCTCATACTTTTATCTCTTCGCAATGCAAAACTGTAGTCAGCGCCTATAAACGCCTCATAATAATAATGTAACTCAAGGCTGCAACCCATTAACAACTGGTTATGACTCTAATGAGCAGAATCCAACAAGGCATTATATGTAAATACAGATCTGTAGAATATAATCCACCAATGTCGCTGCTCTTCAGGGCTTCAGTGTCTCATCATATGATCGCGCTGTTTCCTTCTGTGGTCTTTGATTCTTTTGTCCTGTCAGAAGACACATCAACACACCTTAAGGATTCAAGCATGAATCTTTTTGCTGCATTTCACTCATTGCAAATTTAGATTCACAAGAATACTCTGTCACACTTGAGTCGCCACTTGCACCATTCCTTTCTTTCCAATTCAGTCACGAAGCGCTTATTCTCAACCATTTCTAGTACCCTTTCCTTGACTTGTAGGTCACTATTGTAAAGTTACACGCATTTTGTTGTGGATAAATACTTCAAATCTAATTTACCCTCTCAGATTCTCCACATCCTCTACGGTCTCTGGTAGGGCGACTCCACTCATCTCGGGCAACATCATCACCAATGCACTGTACACGATGGACATCACACCTTAAACAAATATACACACACATCTTCATCTCGGAGCGCAAATTATACATTTTAAGTTGGCATGTTTAAATGTTCTCTGTGGGTCGTTCTAGGTGGTTAAGTAGTTGAATTTACCGTAAACAAAAAGAGGCAGCTCCTTATAGACGCTGGCCAGTCTGTAGAGCAGGAAGGGAGCCACAATGGCTCCAATGTCACTCGCTGATGAACACACTGACACACCCAAGTTTCTGTGAGAAATTGAAAAGCTGCAATGAAGTAAAAATGCTTCTGCAATAAACATGAATCAATGCGAAACTCAACAAAGCATTTAAAACCAGAATGTCTCCTACTACTTCAGGTCATTTCAAGAAGTTGCTTCTTGCTTCAATTTAAAAAATTAATTTAAGTTTTGCAATGAAAGACAAATTTATTCATCTCTTCATCATCCTCTTTCACATCACAGCAAATCAAAACCTCCATCAATGGCACACGATTTCTCACCTCAGAGTTGTTGGATACATCTCTGTGTTTGCAAAGTTCACAGTCTCAAATCCAATTGCAACAGCAAGCCTCCCAATGATTGCAATCGACTTTTTCAACCAGGCAAAATCTGTAGTTTCGACAGAAGAATGAAAACAGGGTGCAGGCAGACGCGTCATCAAGCATCATCAGTGACTTTAATGGTTCCTTTAATGGTTTAATGGTTCAATTGTACCTACCATTGGACACGAAAGGAACTACGAGGCAGGCGATGCCAGCAGTGAAGTTAGCGATGGCCATCAGGGAGCGTCGACCGACTCTGTCGACCACCAGATAGAAGATGAGCCCGGTGGGAAGCTCCACTACAGCAGAGACAAAGAAATCCAAGAAGAGGTTGTCGCCTGTGATTCCCAGCCGCAGGATCAGGCCTTGAAACACAACAGTGCTTGTAAACCTGGATCAGAAGAAAATCGAGTGAAATTTATACCACAATTTCCCCTCCAGGAACAATCAATAGGATATTTTAGTATTATTTAGTATAAAATGACCAAATAAAATCAGAAGAATTTACATCAATCTGACTTACCAGGCGTATGTTAAAATCAGTGTGTTTTTTCTCATAGTTGGTGTCCTAAACAGATCCATAATGGACACAGGATGTACTTCTTTCTTTTCCTCCAAGAGACTTGCCTGAAAATTTTAAAAATAGAGAATCAGTTTTCCACAATGTACATTTGCAAGTCACAGTTTCTAGGGTCATGAAGAAGCACCGTCTTCCAAAATGTTTATCTACCTCTGGGAGATTATGTGGTAAACATTTCCCATTACATTTTGCAATGTCGGCAACAATTTCCAAGGCCTCTGTTGTTCTCTTCTGTGAAATCAGCCAGCGTGGAGATTCAGGAACAAGCCTTTAAAAAGAGACATACTTCGTATCGGACTGAGTCTCAACTTCAAAGATCCCATAAAGACCGAAGCTAAAGGAGACATATTTGAGGCGTAACGTGTATTCATACCAGTGGTATGAGATAAACAGTATACAAGGAAGACTCATGGCCAGCTGCAGAGTCCTCCAGGAGATCAGAAAGTAAGCCAGACCAGGGAGGATGACCATGCCAGTGGAGTAGAAAGTCCGACCGACCATGGAAACAAATTTCCTGTTGCTTGATCCAAAGAATTCGATCACTGTGTGAAAGAAGACAGTATGTTTAGACAGATCAATCTCTTAAACATATAGTTGTCAAAGCACAGCTGACTGACCTAAAACATTCTCTTAACAAAATCCTTAGCAGTCAAAACCACCGATTTAAACTCATTTAACTGTTTTAGATCATTTTGAAAACCCCAGTTTGAGGATTTAAAGAATTGTCCTGTGTAAATGTTTGGACATACCGAGCACATACATGGCCGTCCATGCTCCCTTTCCCCAAAACCCTTGTAAGAATCGGAAGACGAGCAGCAACGGGTACCATGGAGACAGCGCGACGCCTATACCCGAAATACTCAGGCCAATCATTGACGCAATGAAACATAGCTTTCTACCAAACCTGTGAAGAGACCACACGTATTTATTGCTTAACAAGTGTTCAAAATGTTAGTGAAAAGAAAGTGGTTGACTTTTTTGGTCCAATAACAAACCTGTCAGCGACATAGCCAGTGACAAAAGAGCCAACAAAAAATCCACTCGCCAGGAGGACCTGATTCAGATCTGCGAGCCAGGAATTCTTACAGACCAATGAAAACTAGGGAAGAAATATCGTTGAAAAGCCAAATTAGCACATCAAACAAGTTAAGAAAGAACAACAGAAAACCTTTATGCCCAGGGTACAACATTTCTTATATAAAAGTCCTTGTTAAAAGAGGATTTCTCTCAGAAATCTCACTGTAACACTGTTTGCACGTGTTAGTTTTAACTGGAGGGCTTCTGGGGTCATGTTGCACAACTTAATGATTTACGTCCTCAGTTAGAAGATAAATATCTAAACGTTATGGGCTGTAATAAAGAAACTTTACTGCCTCATATTTCAGACTTCTAACACTGTTTATGTTGCTAGAATAAAATTGTCCTACCTCAGAAACAATAGTTCTGTGGCCGTTCTCAAACACCCATCCGCTGTCACACCGAACTGGCTGGGTCTTATTAGAGGTCAGCCACCAGTCGATCTCAACACACTTGTTTTGGCTTTTGCTCCAGTCCACAGCAAATCTCTCACAGCGGCTGAAAGATCCCGACCCTTCAGTGCGGGGAACGGTCGCGTCCCGCACCTCGACCTCCGTCCAGCCGCATTCCTCCTGGAGGCGCTCAGTCCCTGGACTCAAGCACCAGTGATCCGGAGTGTTGCCCAAGAAAACTACTCCGACAAGCACAAAAGCAAAAAATATGCACGGAAGTGAACCGAGCGTGACAATCTTCTTCTGGAAAGGTCCGAAGTCTCCAACCTGTTCAATGAGTTTGTCTGCCTTTGCCATCTCTGCTGATTATTTAAAAGCTGGTTATGAAATGTGGATTCCTTTCAAGCAGCTCCACTCTGAGACTGTCCAAGAAGAGTAGCATTTTTAAAGTGACGAGTGGGGCCCCAAGTGTTGACCAAAGTCCCTCTTCCTTTCGCACTTGAGTTTACTTGTTAGCCTGTCATCATGTCATTTAAAAGTGCAGCATTTTTAGTGGCCCCTGCAATGGCCACTGAAGTTTTGTAATCAGGACACTGATTACAAAACTTCAGGGGCCACGTTTGCTCATTTAATCGCCCTATGCTTTCCATTTTCCAACAAGTAAAAGAAATTAAGTCTTTCCTTGGAGATCATTTTTTGCTCCCAACATCCTTCCTACATTTACAGAATTTATCAAATACAGCTTCCAGCTTATAATATCTCAAAAAACTCCAGAGGGATCGCAGTGAAATCTTGTGCATGTGACTATCTTGATCCCCAGAGGATGAATCCTAATCATCTACTGTGGTTTATAACATAATACCTAGAAAATGAACAACACTGCCATTAGCTATAACCCTATTTTGTATTTAGAGCTAATTAGCAAATATTAGCAAGCTAACACACTTGATAACATAACATCTAAACATTAGCATGTTAGCATGTAGATATTAGCACTTGTCTTGAAACACTTCTGAGCTAAAACTGCTAGCATGGCTCTCAGTTGTGTCATGTTTTAACTAGGGATGCACGATAACTTTTTTTAAAAAAACGATACCAATACCCGATAACTTTCCGCTTCCAAAGGCCGATACCGATGCCGATAACCAGATTTTTTTTGAAAGCCTCACCAATGGGTACAATGTTTCAAATGACTTTTCATGTTCGAGATATTTAAAGTTGGTGCTGATTTTTCCACCTCGTGGCACTTTCTTTAAACATTTATTACAAACAGCCAGAGAAGTATCATCCTCGGAAGGTTTGAAAAAGTCCCACACCACCGTACGTCAGCGTCGCCGCCATATTGGATCTGTCCCGTGAACCAATACGAGTTAATGGAATGAACTTTATTAAGCGTTTTCTATAAAGTACTATAAGCATTTACACATTTATTCATTTACACATTATATTCCAAAACCTTGGGTGCAACAGGACCATTCCATTTTATTTTATTTTAATTTCATAAAGACCCAGAAGCCAAAATACTTTGATGAATACTTTGTTCTCTACAGTTTGCATGAGATGAACTGCGTTACTCAAACTCACACCGTAATGTAAACATTAACCAACTCTGAGTTTTGCTTTCCAAGAAACTAAAGATATGTATCTCTCGTGGTATGTACGCTGCACGTCTCTGTACATTGACCCAGATACTTCCCAGACATATGTAACAGGGGCTTTGTGTTCAACCAGTAAACCAGTCTCCGTAATTGTTGCAAACATTTTGACCTTGAAAGGGTCACATGATTGAATGTGAGTAACAGCAATGTTAGGCAGCTAAAAAATGTTGAGCCACATTCACGTACATTACTGTATATAGATACAAGACTTATATGACTTATATATAAGACTTATATATATAGATATAAGCTTATATGATACGTTACGCTTTATTTGATTCATGTAAAGTCATTATATACAGTATTCTCGGGCTGATACTAAAGCTCTGTCTTGTGCCTAGAGCTGCACTAATGAGTCACTTAATCAATTCGTCAGTCTGCAGACAATTACAGGTGGATACAATTCATATTTGAACTCTAACATAATATTTGTGAAGTTGTGGTTTCCAGTTTTAACATTTTCGAAAACCTTGCAAGTCTTTTGGTCGTATTAATACGTTTGGGACTGGACAAAATAATAGGAACACCTGTAAAAGGCATACACAACGTCAGCGCCAACACTTTTATGAGCTTCACAGACAGAGCTTGTATTTTAGTTGAGTTAAGATTATATTATTTGATTGTTTGTTACCATTATTTTATGCATTATACCACAATTTGAAACTGTGCTGGTCTTGTCTAGTGTAACACAATAGAAACTACAGCATGTAACAGAACACCATTGCTTCAACCGAGACATACTGCAAAGAGACTTGTGTTTTTAATTCAGTTTTTATTACAAAGTGAGCTTAATAATTCCTGTTACAACCGTAAGACTTCATAAAATCTCCAAATGTGTATTGTATTTCTGGTTTACATATTTATCATATGTGTAAACCAGCAAATTCAAAATATTCAACAACATTTACCACGTTACGGCTTGGTTTAACAGTCACTCTGTAGCAGAAATCAGCTGATATGTCTTTAATCTCTGCTGAAGAGTTTAATTTTCACTCTGCAGATAAAATGTCCTCCACCGTGGGTCGGTCTATCGGACTCTGGCAGCAGTGAGAGAACAGCACCCTGCCACGTTCGTCCAAAACAAAGTCACCTCCCAGCTGAAACAAAAAAGAGAAGCCAATAACAGGTACTTTAATTATTATTTGAGACTTAATGTTCTTTCTTCATGGGACCTGTCACATAGCTACACACATTTACACATGCACTTCTATAATCACTATGTGCTGCTTCAGATTTCACCTGAAACATGTCGTCTTGAATCGTTGGGAGACTTCGTGGAAACTCCATGTTGTCGGCTACGTATTCAGCGTAGAGCAACATGTTACTGAAGTTCAACACTTTCTTCAGGGACGCTCCAAGGCCGAATGCAGCGTACATCTGCAACACCAAACAGGAAGTTTGTTTATTTATCAAGTCACACAAAGAACGAAGACCGGTTCTGCTGCCCGGTGTTGACCCCTGACCTTTCTCTCGGGGTCCAGCAGCATGTCGTACTGACAGCCTGTGCCCTGTAGCCAGTGTGAAGCTCCCTCATTACAGCCAAACGACACAACCACCACTTGTAGTGAGTGTTCATCCAGGGACCTCTGCAAGATATGTAAATAAAAAGATAAAAATAACATATAAAAATCCTAAAGAGGCACTTTGGACCTTAGTGTGTCCTGGCTGTCTTAGTAGCACCTGGCTAATTCATGAATTTGTTTACATGTTTTAGATTTAGATTAAGATTTTAGAGAGTATGGCTTCAGCTGATCTTTGCTGAAGCCATAATAATCATTTAATTGGATTCCTGATTGGCCGACTGATGTTGAGCCTGTGGACGAACGTGACCTAGGCTGAACTCTAAACTCACTGTGTGTGCATACTAAATCAAAAAGAAATAATTGACTCAAAATATACGTAACCATGAACTGGACATCGCTTCCAAGAAGAGAGCTTTCCGACGTCTGTTAAATCATTAAAGTGGAAAACAAACGCCTCATTTTAACTGTATGCAAATATAATTACCTATTTTTACACAGAAGGACTTTTATATGTTATCAGCAGGCGCACAGTTGATGCGGTTGTATGTTACAAACGTGAGCAGTACCAATGGGTTTAGACAAAATGTTTTATTGAAGTCTTATTTGGACGAGTGTGCGCTTGGTATTCACCTGATTCTTCTCCAGATCTTTAATATGCAGCCGACACAGCAGACAGGAGAACTGACGGATTAACACCAGCAAAGTCTTCTTACCTCTCCTGAGATATTTCTCCAGCGTCACCGTTCTGCGAAAACACAGAGGAACAGAAAAACAGTTCAGAACTGTCAAAGATGTTTAGCCAGGTGTTTCATAATAGGGCATAAAAAAGACTTTAATCAAACTCACTCTCTGGTTCTGGCATCGATGAGAGGCGTGTCTGGTGAAATACATTTTGAGCGATGGTCCCCGTCCAGTGTTTTCACACTCAGTTGTAACTCATCATCTAAACGCTGCAGAAAGGCGTCCCACTGCACCTGTGTTACATTGGCTGCAGTCAGTAAATATAAGAGGGTTCAGGCAGTAGCAGGAGTTTCTTATTTTTATTTCAATAACTCACTTCTAGCTTATGAAAATCCTGAACGGCTTCCCGCAAAGCAGCACAGCTGAAACATCAAGCGGCATAGTTTTATTTGAGTTCACGGAGGCTGTGACTCAGTATACTTTCTGAATAAATAAGCATATGCACAGGAAGGTTTACTGCACAATCAGGAGACTCTCAGCAGATTATTATCACCAGTTATAGTCATTGGTCTGAGTCAGTCCATAGCATTTGAAGGCCATAAAAATAAAAGTAGATTTTTGTTTTTGCTCTTACTGATTGTTTTCCCCCCACAGATCTTCTGCATCCCTTTTCCTCGTCACAGAGAGGCTGTGAAATAAAAAAAAAAAACTTAAGTGTAAAGCCAGGGTTTCCGCGGAGTCTTAAAAAGTCTTAAAAAGTCTTAAATCTGATAATGCCAATTTAAGGCCTTAAAAAGTCTTAAATATGAGCATATTTTGCATCGTAGGTCTTAAATTACATTTCATCAAGTCTTAAATCCTGACGTGCATTTACCGCTTCATTCGCATTTCGTCCAGTGC
>JASGAT010372806.1:0-16925 GCA_030220025.1 Chelon auratus
AAACTAACTCATAAATTTTCCTGAATATGAGATGCTCTAACAATTTGTTGCGTTTGGTGCCCACTGTTTTTGTGTGTCTCTGCAGATGAGAGGTTCCCAGAGTACGGGAAGGTGGAGTTTGTTTTCTCATATGCGCCAGAAAAAATAAAAGGTAATTTATTTGACACTGGGATTTCCTCAACAGTCAGTTTTATAGTAGAATTCCTTTTTTTTTGTGTGTGTGTTATTATGCTCTGTTTGAGGACCCGTATAATTATACGTCATCCCTCACGTCCCACAGGCCTGGGCCACCTGGAGAACGGGCCGAGCGTTTCCGTGGACTACAACACCCAGGACCCCCTGATCCGCTGGGACTCGTACGAGAACTTCATCCACCGCTGTGAGGACGGCGTAGATGGCGAGCACGGTACGTCCACGCGTACACAGGCACAGATTCATAAAACAGGTTGTCTCCACTCATCCACAGTTACTGATAGAGACCTCCAGACTTTTTTTTTTCTGTCTTATCTGCAAACGCTGCTGTTGGTGATTTAACATTTTACATTGTTTTACTTGTGCAAAACAAAGGAACACTTTGAGTTTTACCTTTAACTGATATAATTGTATCTATAGTACAGTGAACACGTTCAAGTAATCAGTCACCCAGTGCAATGGTGCAGCTACTTTATGGTGTTTGTTCTAGTTTTGGATGACGTTCTGCAGCGTGCATCACCTGAATAAGAAATGCATGTGTTTTGCACCCAGCTCGTCTTCTAAATACTTTATATGTAGTTGAAGAACATTGCACATGCTGTAGTTTCACCAAGTTCTCAAAACGTCTGCGTCGTTCTGCTCTTCACCTCCGCCTGTGAAGCCTCCCAGGCCCCCGCGCTCCTCCTCCTCCGACAGCCTGTCAATTAGGCCTTTAAATAGCAGCTGCAGAAATAGGGGGGCGTCAGTCGCCATGCTACTGGCTGCCCCCTCCCTGGTGAGGGGTTGTAACCCGAAACACCAACAGCAGCAACTCCCAACAAGTGCCCCTAGCCTTTGCTTCTATGGAGGAGTTCAAAAAAATTCAGATAAATGAAACAAAATATTGAATACATATACATGAAATTAATTAAGTCATACAAGTTAATGCAACACAACTGGTTGTATTAATATAGAGATCATGTTGGTCTTAACATTGCCTGCCTTTACGCAGATGCCATTGTCTGCCTATACATACACTATATTGCCAAAAGTATTCGCTCATCTGCCTTTACACGCATGTGAACTCAAGTGACATCCCATTCTTAATGCATAAGGTTTAATGTGATGTCTTGTGATGACGTTGAAGCTATAACAGCTTCAACTCTGCTGGGAAGGCTTTCCACAAGGTTTAGGAGTGGGTTTATGCAAATTTTTGACACTGATGTTGGACTAGAAGGCCTGGCTCACAGTCTTTCCTCTTATTCACCCCAAAGGTGTTCTGTCGTGTTGAGGTCAGGACACTGTACAGGCCGGTCCACACCAAACTCATCATCCATGTCTTTATGGACCTTGCCTTGTGCACTGGTGCACAGTCATGGTGGAACAGGAAGGGGCCATCTCCAAACTGTTCCCACAAAGTTGGGAGCATAGGATTGTCCAAAATCTCTTGGTATGCTTAAGCATTCAGAGTTCCTTTCACTGGAACTAAGGGGCCAAGCCTGGCTCCTGAAAAACAACCCCACATCATAATTCCCCCTCCACCAAACTTCACACTTGGCAGATGTCAGACAAGTACCGCTCTCCCGGCAACCGCCAAACCCAGATTCGTCCATCAGATTGCTAGATGCGGTAGCAGAGAATGCGTCTCCACTGCTCTAAAGTCCAATGGCGGCGTGCTTCACACCACTGCATCCGACGCTTTGCATTGCACTTGGTGAGATATCGCTTTGGTGCAGCTGCTCGGCCATGGAAACCCATTCCATGAAGCTCTCTACGCACTGTTCTTGAGCTAATCTGAAGGCCACATGAAGTTTGGAGGTCTGTAGCGATTGACTCTGCAGAAAGTTGGTGACCTCTACGCACTATGTGCCTCAGCATCCGCTGACCCCGCTCTGTTATTTCACATGGCCTGCCAGTTTGTGGCTGTTTGTAGAAGCAGTCTGGATGCCTAGGTGCTTAATTCTATACACCTGTAGCCATGGAAGTGATGGGAACACCTGAATTCAATTATTTGCATGGGTGAGTGAATACCTTTGGCAATATAGTGTATGTTTTGCATACAAATGATTAATGAAAAGTCTGGATCTAAAAGTTGATGGGAAGTTGGATTTTTGGAGCACACTGAAACATACAAATTGATAACATTAATCTATATCCTGGAGTTTATTTTAAATGTTAAGTGGCCACTTAGGATAGCCAACAGTCTCGCAGAGTCCCATGGATCCCCTCAGTGATGATGAGACTCATGATTACCACCGTTAATCAAAGAAACTTGCACTGAGAGGAGAATATGCTCCGAGTTGAGTCAGGACTTGGCAGCCTTCTCGGTGCTGCATCCGCTTTTATATACGTAATTTTTCTTTTTTTTTACGGCTTTGCAAAAGATCCATTTCATTTTTATGAACACACCCCTCCCCCCAGAGACCCGTTGCGGTAATTGCTGTGCTGCAAGAAGGTCAGTGGGAATCGCCAGGATTGCAAGTTTGATCCTAATTGAATGGCCGGCAGCGTTCGCAGCGCTCAGCAGAAAAAAGCCTCGCGGCCCGGTTTGTTCATTTCCTCTAATTGCAGCCTTCGCTCTTTCACTTGGACACGAGAATCTGGAAGTTGAGGAGAATGCTGTGGCGGTATTTGTAAAAGGTTTGGTTGAGCAGACTAGAAGACGCACCAATGAACTGAGCGGCCGTCAGAAAAGTTAGCAACCACTGGGTAAAAGAGAGAGAATGTTAAT
The DNA here is from genome assembly GCA_030220025.1 of Chelon auratus. NCBI lineage: Eukaryota > Metazoa > Chordata > Actinopteri > Mugiliformes > Mugilidae > Chelon > Chelon auratus. The sequence continues at coordinate 2,903 of JASGAT010372806.1, forward strand.
CAGGTGTAAACTACAAACATACCACATACACCAATGCCAGTGAATAACACTGATAATCTCCATGACAGAATGGCCTATTTTTACATGCTGCAGCTCAGTGGACATTACTCACTCAGCAGGTATCATTTAAAAGAATCCAGACTTGTTTATTTGTCTGGGTGTTAAACCAATGTTTCATCCTCAGGCGTTGATGTCTGAATGCATCTGGGGGCTCGGCTAACTCTTCCTGACGCCATTTTTAACGGAGTCCGCTGACCTTGGAAATCCAGTTGAGAGGACTCAACGAAAGATGGGTGTCTTAAAAGGGTCCGCGGGATTAGGAAGCTTAGAGTGTATATCATACTGATGCACACGCTCGTGGGGAACGTGAGGAGAGGCGTCCTTAGCTTTCTTTAACAGTAGGTATTCGTGGGCGAGTGTGGCGGGTGAATTTCTTTTGTGTTTGTGCAGCTGTTTGTGTTGGTGTTATACCGTGTTTTTTTGCAGTACATGGGCATGCGTAGGTCTGTACATTCGTGTATGTCGTTACGTGGTGGTCTTTTGCAGTTTTTTATGTGGTATGTGGGAGTGTGTGGTGTGTGTGTGTGTGCAGTGCACCTTGTGTTTGTCGGCTTGCCGTTGCTCCACTAATAGCCCTGTGGTCTGGAGGCAGCTGTCGATCCGGAGGTCAGACCAGTCAGAAGGCCACCGTCCGGGTCATATAGTTTCTGTACTGCCACGAGAGAATCTGCTTTTCAAAAAGTGCCTCTTTCAAAAATATATAAAATTCCAGATATTAGTCTGATCCCACTTTTGCAGGCTTTAGAGATTGCTTCACGTCCTATATTCTCACATCACTGTGACAGCTTGTGTGCAAACATAATAGAAATATCACTTCCAGCTGATTTATTTCCACTGGCAAAATAAATTAACACCATTTGGCGAAATAAATGTGGAAAAAACACTAATATTGGACAATTTTGACGAAATATACGAAGCCCAATAGCAAATGACGATCAAACTTAAATATTCCAAAACAGGAGCTTTGGTATAAATATTTGGTAATATTTAAAGAATGCTGTGTCTTTAAATATTATATTCCTTGCAGGAATATCCCAAAAAAACATTCAAAGCAGCGTCTTGCAGTTAGAGAATGTGAGCGTGTCCTTGTGTGTGTGTGTGTGTGTGTGTGTGGTGTACAGTAGGGCTGTCTTTCTTGTTTACCGCCTTCCTCCCATATTTGGCCGGGGCCGAGCCCTGAAACATGTCTGGAATAGCTGGATAGAGACGGACTCAGAGGCAGAGATAGATAGAGAGAGGGACAGGCGCAGAGAGGCTGAGGGAAACAGAGAAAGTCTGAGATTGCTTACTTTTGGAGAGTTTAACGGATGATGCGAGAAACTGAGCGGCGCTGACTTGTGAGTATGAGTTGTTTGAATTCCCTTTATCAAGTTTGAATTGTCGTGTGAGGTTGTCTGTGAAAGCGAAAACAGTGTTACTTGTCTGACGGATGAACGGTTGCTTGGATTATTTTTTTTTTTTTTTTAAACGTCGCACCTTTGTCCAGACAAAATGAGCCCAGCTCTCTGTCCGTTTAGTCAGCAGAGACGAGAGTCTGTTTGTCTGTTTGTTGCGTTTCCATGTCAACGCCGTCGCATCCTGTGTGTTTGGCACCTATATGGTATAAAGTGAGTCACGTAGGCGAGCAATTTGTGTGTGGAACATTTTATGAGCGGGCTGCAATTTAGGTACACCAGAACTATTAGGGGCCTTGGTTGGTAGCTTCATGCGCTCCACTAAGGCTTGGACTGTGTGTGCACGGAGGGTTTATTTTAAAAAGTGTACTGGATACAGAATTTGAACAGTTTTTGTAGCGGCGTGATACAAAATCCGAGATATCCTTGAAGACAACGACAACTTGAGGTGTGAATGACATGAAACGCCTACTCCTTAGATACATATACAATGAGACAGTAACACATCAAATATGGTCATCAAAATCGCACTTTTCTGGAGCACAGTCAAGTATTTTAAAAGCAGCCTGTTTGCGTTTTGCATGAGCACATAATGCATCCTGTTAGTCCTCATGCTGACAGCATGGTGAGCTGCAGCAGCAGGTTCAAATCCAAGCAGTGGAGACCCCGCTGAGTTCATCCCTCATCTCTTAATGCCGCCTTTCTCCTACCGTCTGCCTAGATGTCTCCATATGACTTTTCTTAGTGTCTGTCCGTCACTCAGGCTTCCGCTTTTCCAGTTTGGATATTATTGCTCTAATTACCACATGCTTCCTATGCTTCCTTTCTACTTTTTTGGAAAGATTTTTTTGTACATTTTTGACTGGCCAGAGTTCTGCATCCGCACCTCTTTTGTACTTGCGCTGAATCGTCTCTCTGTCTCTGAAAGGTAAAGCTCTCAAAGGCCCGAGCATGTCAGACATCTAGGTAGACTGGAGGCACTGTAATGACAGCTACTAATCCTCATAAGTGACAGACAGATGGGTGGACAAATGTACAGAAAGTCAGCTATGACCTTAAATGATCCTCTCAGTCCTCTTGTTGTCATGCAAAAGTTGATAACTGATAGCAAACTAAGATATGGCTAGAGTGAAAGTAATTAAAGTAACCTTCTACATTTAAGAAAAGCAGATTAGTGAAAATGGTGAGAGATTTGTGAATCACAGGCATACTCTTGTTCGGGTTTACCTTGTTTGCCCTCTAGCTTTGCTCCAGAAAATAGAAAAGACCGGACCAACTGAACTGCTTTGCAGTGGAGCAGAACCACGTTTTAATATGCGGCGACTGTGTTTGGCTTTTTCTTCTTCATACGTCATTGTTCCTCCCGGTTCATGCCAACGTTTTTAGGTCCATAGACTGTAAAAAAAGTGGATGCCATGACAGCCATGTGGAGCTCCCCCTGGTGGCTGGCTACACTATAGGTCATAATCTCCACCTCCACCTTTTTCCAGGTTGCTGTCAATTTAATTGCTTAATACAATGCTGATGCATGTTAAGGTGTCCATTTTTCTGAAAAGTTTCTAAGAAGTTCGTTTTAGTTACTTGACGCTATAAAAACAGGATGTTACATCATGATTGACAGTTGCCATTGACAACCGGACAGTACAACACAGACTCTGGCTCCAAACTACCAAGATGGCAATGCCCGTATCCCCTTGTTACTAGCATCAACGTGGCCAGTGATAGGAAGAGGAGACTCGCCATCCATTTTTCCTACAGTCAACGGTTCTGTCGCCCATACATGGTTTCCAGCCCAGCGAAAAATCCCAATCTGCAGCCTGATCTGTCAGTTCTTCCCTCGACATGAATCAGACATGGTTGGCAGACAAATAGACAGACAGTCAGACAGATAGCCTTTTATGACGGTCGCTCAGATGACAGGCCGATGGATGACATCACCCTGAAAGCAATCTCGGAGACAGACACTGATACAGTCACGTCACGCCACCTCAAACTGTGACAGCTGGACAGTGATAGATAGGCCGAGTGGCAGACATAGCAAATATAAAACCGCGACAGTTTTCCTTGTGCCAGTCACTGATACGCCAACCATAACACCTTTTTCACTGATGGGCTGTCACACCATCCATTATGAGGCGTCTCCCTCTCTCTCACACTCTGCTGCAAAGAGATTGAAAGTTAAGTGACAGCTAATACTTTTGCACCTTTTTGAATAAAATGCTGATCTCAAGCTAGAGTATTGTCCTTGATTCAGAAAAATAAGTACTGCTGCTACTACTTTTGAGACCACACCATGGATTAAAAGGCTCTTTAAGACAAGTGAGGGAGTTGTCAGTCAAACCCAGTCACCCTCCACTGGCATGCAGACTGACCGTCGTCACGGTGGTATGAAAGCTGTGAAGGTGAATGTCACATCCTGCTACGAGATGGCTCAATGGCTCGCTGACATCACCCATGCGCGTGAAGACGTTTGTGCATGTGCGGGCCTGCTTCTACATGTCGGTGTGTAATTGGACGAAGAATTCGTGCAGCGTGATTAAAGTCTTAAAAAAACCTAGGACGCTGTACCAAACCGAAGCCAATGATTTATAAGGAGCCCAAAATGACAAAGTGACGGCAACAGACAGATGCAGGGATATAGTGCTTGACGCCGGCTTTTCTCCCAATATTTATGCTCTCCTTCCCTTGATGAACGAGCGGAATCAGGTGCACTCAAACTCCTGACCTGAAAACTGCTATTTAAATTGGAAAAACGCTGTTGGGTAGAAGATAGAAGTGTCACGGCATTGTTAAATCAAAAGTCAGCGACCAAGAAAATCCCCATTAAGAAGTGTATTAATGGTTTTAAAGATATTCTTTAACCAAGAATGCGTCTTTTGATTAATCTTCATCTGCGTCATTTTTAGATATTGTTTTTGCAGTTACTTCCCTCATTAGCGCGCAAAGCAGTTGGATTTTGTTCGATTTGTGAGATCACACACGGTCATCTTGCAAATGCAAATTTTTTTGTACAAATAGGGAAAGAACTGTTGTGCTAACCGCAAGTATTTCATGGAAAGTGTCTGCCCGTTTTCTTAATAGTTTCCAAGGACCACTTTTCATATGGTTCCCTGTAACGATGTGCCTGCTTACCATCACTACCCTGCCCTAAAATTCAACAGTGTTTTACCAGTTTTGCTTCATTTTTAATGACCTTTGGAAAACAAATGCTCAATGCTTGTTCTTTTCATCTTTGTCACCCTGCCTAATTTCTCTTTTTGGTTTTCCTCATGTGGTCGCCTTCTAACCCAAAGACCCTAATTTCCACCTTACAACTCTGAATAACCCTTAGTCACACTGTAGATGTGTGTGTCTCTTTGTGGTATGTGCATGAAATCACACATCATTTCATGAAAACTACTACTAAATAAAACTACCACTGCACACTATTTTTCCCCGTGTGCGTGAGAGATCCACCACATGGTTTCATTTATCCTTGCATCTAAAAGGTGTCATTTATAAAAATGGGTTTGGCCCTTTTTATAGGGTCACTGTGTTCCCTATAATGGTGTCAAGTACATCTTAAAATTTCCAACCTTAAATGCCTCTGGAAACTTTTAACGAGAGCTCAAAGGAAAAATCCACCCAAATACCTTTTGAAATATAGTCGTGGATGATTCTGCAATCATTTCAGGAACTGTCAGTATCTGTTGCATAGGCTAATAGATATTTAACCAGTTTCTACCTGATTTGTATACCTACAGATTGGATGTAAATAGAAAACGACATAGAATATAATATCATCTGCATAAAAAAAATTTTTGGTATCAACCAAAAAAGAATCTAAATCCACAAGGTCTCATGAGAGATGTGAACAATGATTGGCTGAACCAATGAATGTCATGACCACACTGTACAGGTAGAGCCCAATTGACTGTTAGCACCTGGATAACTGAAAAAAAGGAATAAAAAACAAATTCAGGCACTTTACCCCAACCTCGTATGTAACAGTATATTAATATGCAAATAGAATCCAAGTTTCCCTACATGAGAACACTCAGGAATCCCTTCACCACCAAAAGCATCTTGAAGTATTTTAGTAGTGAAGGACCTAAGCCAAGGAACAGACAATCAGCTTAAAACAATATGTGAGTAAGTCAAGTGAGAACAAAGTACTGAACTGAAATAAAATCTATTGCTTTGACATGGTATATTTGATCAAATGAGACCAATAAACTAATGATTCATATATTATTTTTGATTCCATCAAATGATAAACCAGTTTTGCTCTAACTGCTTTGTGTGTATATGTTGACAAATGGCCACCTCAATCACCCTGTCGGTTAATCTCAGATGTAATAACTGTGCAAATAATCCACGTCCCAGCTGGTCCATTTGATACAGCGATAACAGTGGTTGTAGCACATTGTCTATTTATAACAAACCATTGGCCACAGGTGTTTAAATGGCTTTTTAATTGCCTCCAAGGCTGCGCTGTAGCAGTGAGGCGCTCGAGTGAACACTTAAGAGAATACAGCCAAAAGGCAGGTGCTGTGCGTGCAGCAATGCTTCTGGCAGTTTAACAAGAAAGGAAAGCACCCGTCACACGAGAGAATATAGAGCATGCACAGGTGTGGGTTTGTGTGTGTGACTTTGACGAGACTCAAAAGTTTATTTTTCTTTTTACTTTACACTTCTTGAATCTGGATTTTACTTAATGTTTAAAAGAGTAGTGGGGGAAACGTAGCTTTGCGCTTGGAAGTGGAATGATTGTCATGTTGCCGTCGCAGGAAACGAGATGTTGTCTATTTGCGTTAGCCAAGTGTTGGTGACTCAACCGGTCTAATTCGAGGTCTGCCGCAACTATTTATTGACACCAGAGGAAAGGTATTTGCTCTATTCAGGAGGCGAGCTTGCTTGTTTGTGTCATTCATAAACAATGTGTTTGGATTTAATACCAGGCTGGATCAGATCTGACTCTGATGCTGTTGTACAGTCGGCACCATGCCGGGACATCATATATTTTTGGTCATTGTCAAGCGCAAAGTCAAATGAAGGACAATGCTGTAATTCCTTTATTCATGCATTGAAACATGGGTCTGTGTCAAAGAACACACTCTTACTGTTGATTACACTGTTCTTTCCGTTGTATAATGTATTCAAGGAGGCCCTGACATCTCAGAATTCACACTTGGCTGCCAAAACAGCAGATTTATAATACACTTTTTATACACTTTAAATTTTCAAGGTCCCGGCAATTCATTTTTGTGGGTGCTTTTTGGCTGCCAACCTTCACAAGCCTTAGCTAAACATAAAAAACTGGGGAGTTGGAGGGAAATGACATGTTCTAGTGGATTTTCTTAAATTTTTTTTTTGTGATTTATTGGTTAGAAGATACTCTGTGGCAGGTGAAATGACACCCCTTGGCTTGCAGTGCTGGAAATCCAGGATTAACAGAAATATGCCGCCTGAAGCTGACAGAAATTTAGCGTCTTGCTCAAGGGCACTCCGGGAGGCCGGCTGTTAGCAGACGCCTCGCTTATCCCATGGTTTGACAGTTGTAGGTTAAACTCTTTCAACCCTCATCAGTTTCATGCAACAGAATATGTGTGTGTGAAGATGATTACAAGTGCAGGCTTGTCTTCCAGTTTTGGCGCATGCCACAAACCTGGGATGACTGTAAAAGTCTCAATGTGGTGACGGAAGAAGTTGTCACATGCTGCATCGTTTGTCATTTCCTTTTCTGAGTCATGGAGGTTATACCAAACTCTGGCCACTTCTATACCACTGATGAGGACATTATCTCTCAAGAACAAGGACCAAGTGAGACACTAAATCAAGACGTATTCCGGTAATACTGTAATACGCTATTACGTAAAGGTTGTTGCTTTGGATTTGGACTGATTATACCACAGGATGGGGTTAACCAGCAGCTGGAAAAAGTGTCACCATGGCAAAGCTGGTAGTTTTTGCAGTGCATTGCTAAAAGTCATCCTGTCATGCTGTATCAATGTAGATTTCAGTTCTCTATAAAGTCTTCACCCCCATACATGGGTGCAAAAAAGTAATAAAATCCCATTTATTAAGGACTTATGCTGTGCAATGACAACTCTGCCAATACTCAGGACTCAGTGAGGGTGACACACAGTGAAGGGATCCCCTCTAATGACATCACCAGGCGGGGGTGCTGCAGTCCTTGGGCAGACAGATGGCGCGGAAATTTATCCGAAACGACGTCCCTTCCCAGGCAGCAGGGTGGAGGTGGTGACGGTGGTGGAGTCCCTCCCCGGCTGCCGGGAACACTCAGAGAGGATCCCAGAGTGCCAGCTCACCCCTTTCGGCAGCTTCGGTGGTACAGCCCCACCTCGCTCCAGTGGAGCACATGGTGGGTGATGGGAGGACATGAATCAGAGAGGACAGGGAGAGCGAGAGAGAGGAAGCCCAGAGGCAGAAAGTTCAGTGACTGAGAAGCTTCTGAAGGACTGCGGATGTTAAATGTGGTGACTTTCTGATCTCAACCTAATTGGGTGAACAAGAGGAAATATTTCATCCTGTCAAGTATTTTTTTTTTTTTTTTGGAAGTAAAAATTCAGAAGAGTGACCTACGGGTAAGGAGGATGTTTCTAGTTTCATACTATGTAGGAATTTTGAGAAATATTGGATTTCTCATTATGATTTTGTCTTTAACTCAAGTGATTTACACAAGTTTTGGATTAACTCCAAATTAAATGGAGTTCTAAGCACTGGGAATATAATTGTCTCAACATTCCAAACAACCACAGGAACAAACTGTGTTTACGGCTTCCCCGTCTGTCCCCTCATTCTTGTCGCTACTGTGCCTGTGAGTTGTTGTTGACATGGGTTTGGAAATAGCTGTGGTCCGAGTGATCCACCATCTGTCCCCAGGGGCCGCTCAATTTGGAACAGCCCGCATACAAGCCAGCCACAGTCATGTATATGTGTATCACTTTGTGGATGTATACTAGGTATGGGAAACCAGCGCTGGTGCAATATTGCCTTCTTCTCAGTATTACCACAGAATGAGCTGGTGCACAAGTGATTGTTGTGTTTTATGGAGCTTGTTGCTCTGAAATGTTGCTCTGACCTACAATTGTAGTTAACATGTATTTCCTACAGTAAATATGTTTGTGCGCCACAAGAATCGTGTTTTAACTTAATATTGTAGTTTAAAAAATGTTGACATTGCTACTGAAATAGCAGCCAGCCTTGAATAAAGTTCTGTTACTGGAAATTGTACTGTGCTATGTGTGTCCATGAAATGTCAAATGAGTTTCTGCACATTTCTGATACCATTAGCAGATGGTGACTTTTTTCTCTCCATCCTTTCATCTGAAGTGTAGCCAGGCCAAAGGAATTTAGTTGAATTCTGATGAAAACTCGCCCTGTCCAAGTTGCCACAAGTTAAATACGCCAGAGAATACATAATAAAAATTACCAGTACGCCTTTTCTAAACGCGTATATTATACATTTCTGTATTCATTTATAGACTTGTGCATCATGTGTGCAATTGCTTTGACTCTGCTGGCATGATTCAGCAGCCAGAAATCAAACTGAAGAAGACAGCTTTCCCTCTCCTAGTCCAGCTCTGGGCTTTGAAACTGGCACTGCTGCTCTTCTGTTTGGCCCACACAGACCAGCTGTTTCAGTGTGTTGGGCAGGACCCGCCCTGATTCACATCAGACCACGTGGGCCTGCACTGACGCAACGTGACAGGGGCTTTAGACCTGCAAATTGGCTATTAATAGAGCTGAAGGGGTTGTGTTGCTGGTGGTTGGGCTGCATGCTGAACCTCAGGGTCAAAAGAGTCGGGTGCAGAGGCGGGGTTACTGTGCTTGTGTTGTGAGTGATACTGTCCCACACTTGATGACTGGAGCCAGTGAACAATTATGAAACCAATTAATGCATAAAGACAAGGGGATTCATTTTTGAATCATCACTTAACAAAACAAAAAAGACAACTCTATGTAATTTTGTTCTGTGTTTTGATTCTGTATGTACTTGGAATTGCATTCCAATAATGCAATACATTCATTGAATAATGTAGTATATATATCTTTATGTCTCTTTCAGATGTTGTTCACACCCAAGGTCCACTTGATGGAAGTCTATATGCACGGGTTCGCAAGAAAGACTCCCTGGAGGGAGTTGTCACCATCAACGGTCTCCCAGTCCATGAAAACCCCTTAACCGATGCAGAGAACCCATTGCAACACGCCAGCCACCCCCTTCAAACCACTGAGCAGACTCTTCCTGTGACATGCCACACCTCCCTCCCAGCTGTAGACCATACCCTTTCTGTGAGCAGTGACTCTGGCAACTCTACCGCATCTATCAAGACTGATCGTACTGATGAGCATAGCCAGTCCGTGCAGAGTGCTGTGAGCCACAACAACCCAACAGCAACCCACCCACCACTCAGCCCACAGGAGAAAAGAGAGCTCGATCAGCTTCTGAGTGGGCTTGAGGCACCAACTCAACGGCAAGCCTACCTGTCCACATCAACAAGTCCAGGGGGAGGAGTCAGACACCTGGTCCCGGCACAGGTGCATGTCAACGGAGGTCACACCAGGCTCGTTGGCGCCCCTTCAACAGAGGAGCGTGAGACAGATATTCTCGACGACGAGTTGCCAAATAGCCAAGAGGGCAACAGTGTGGACAGCTTGGGCACAATATCATCCCTTGAGGGCCAGGCGACACCAGCAGATCTCTACTACCAATCACAGACACCTGTCAGTGGCCAGAACGACGGGCCATACCTTGAGAGAAGCGCTCTCGGGGATAAGCTTAACGAGATGCCTGTCCATGGAGTACGAACTCCTACAGCAATGCAGGAGAGGTCTGACTCAACGTCGCCTCAGGCGGGATACAACAACTACCAAAATGGAGGAGGAATGTACCATTCACAGTCCTTTGGGAACCCAACCGCCAGCAGCCCTGAGACCAACCCTAAATTGATGCCCAGGGCCCCCGAGAGGAGCACCAGTAGTCGGGAGGCTGTTCAAAGAGGTCTCAATACCTGGCACCAATATAGCCTCCCAGATGATCCATTTGGCCCTCCACTTCAGTCAACACATAGCCTGCCCCACTTTCCCACCTCAGCCTCACAGCGGGACATTGAGCAGTCCATTGAGGCACTAAATATGTTAATGCTCGATCTGGACCCAATCAACTCCCACATGTCCAAGTCCCACAGTGCCCCCCCTGGGGAGAACAGCCTCAATTCCTCCCAGGTCCCCTTCTCCCAGACCCTTGCCAGGCCCTCATACCAAGGGGACTCTGCCATCCACGGCTACAACAACTCTGGGCCAGTTGGGAACACTTTTCATCAGCCCCTACAATCAGCTGGGAGAGTGTCAACATTGCCCAACCAGAGCCCAGTTATAGAGTCTCCGGTATATTCTCCCCAGAGGCCTAACGCCGCCTACCAACACCAAAACACCACCCCGACACACACCCCCGAGCCCTACCTCCACTCACGGCAAACACCCCACCATTATGCCACTGATTCACCATCTAATTTCAACCAGCAGGCACCTCAGAAGCCTATGAACTCGTACCCAGGCATTGGGGTTTCACCCTCCCCAGACCTGCAGGGGTCGTCTCCATACCCTGGATACAGTGCATCTTCTTCTCCCCTTCCTGCTTTCACCCCTCAACCCAAGGACACATCTTCTTCATCTTTGCCCAGGGAACAAGATGTAGAGGAAGAGACGCTGAACTTGGAAGGCCTGGTGGCTCACCGTATTGCCGGTAAGGCTTTGAGACATTGACGGAAGTTAGTGAATGAATGAAGGAGGGACCCACAGTCTTATACACCTTAATGTAAGGTGTATCTGATTAGAAAGTGTATGTCCTTGCAGAAGGTTGCTTTAACATACTTTCTAACATGCTTTGGAGGGCCATGCCAGCTTTTGGCTTGCTTTGGTTTTGCGGTTTGTATATTTTAGTCAATTTACAGTCAATCATCTATACTCTCTGCAGTTGTTCTTGAATGGGAATTCAGACATGGTAGAGGTGCCATATACAGCCTGGCTTTGTGGAGCATTTGGTGGTTTGCCATTTTGCTCAAGAACACGAGGCGTTAGAGCAGTTGCCTGAAATTAAGGAATACAAATGGAGACTCTAAAATAGCACATGTAGCATAAATAAGAGGTATGGATTTAAAATACAGACGCAGCTGGCAGCAGGACTGAACTTAGTGATGTTTCAGGTTCAGCTTGAAGACTCTTAAGCACCAAGCAGAACGTGAGCAGTGTGTCTTTCAGGAGTTTCCGTTACATATTCATCATGGGGTGCCGTACCAGAGGAATGACCCGTGTCTGTAAAATTAGCTCTGCAGCTGAAATAAGGCAGAGCTGGTGAGAGTGGAGAAGGGACTGACCGTAAGAATAGCCAAGCATTCAAAGGCTGTAGCTTCTATACATTGTTTGCATTCATGATATACCTTCATGTGAAATGATCTGGAAGCTCCCAGGTGCCTCCCTGTGGAACATATATGTAACATTGTTTTTTGTTTGTTTGTTTCTTTAAGTTGTCACAGGTCAAGCTGACCATACATTCATTTTTATGAAAAACTCTCATTAAATTCATTTCTGTTCTGATTTTTCTTTTCCCTTTTCTGTTCAATTCATCTCTCTGCTGTATGGAAAACTCTTCCCACCATTGCTTCTTCCTCTGCACCTCTCTCACCTTCCTCTCCACACTTGCTCCTCCACCTGCTGCCTCCCTTCCACCAACTGACATCCCCTACCCCGGGAACAGAGTACAACGCTCGTATTCGGGGCATCAGTGAAAGCATGACACCACAACAATCTGATCGCCATCGCTCCTATTCCTTCTCTGGTTTGTCCACTTTCCCTCGCTTTTAATTTCACTTTATGATTTTTTCTTGCATTTGTGGAATCTTTCTCTGCTTTCCAATCATTTTATTTGAGATCACTTATGATTTGCTTTCTTCATGACTTCTCATGAGTTCTTATTTCTAATCTATCCACTGCTTTTTATTCCCTGCAGCCACCATAAATGCACATTAAACATTTTTCTCTCTCTTACTCTCCTCTCTCTGTTTGGTTTGGCTCTCTTGATGAAGGCACTGAGATTATTAGCTTTCTATCCAAGTTAGTGGTGCTCCCTTTCGTGGTGTTTCTGATGCTTTTAAAGTGTGCTGGGTTGACTGCTCCACACAGTTAATCATTTTGGGGGGTTTCAGGAGTTCGCTCCAGAGGGATGACCCCAGAAGTGACGCAGGAGTTGGGCAGGCGTCGGACCACGAGTGAGGGCCAGTACCAGAGTGGGCATGAGAACACCTCGGCCTCATCGCCAGACTTTGCAAACAATCTGGCGCTCAACCCAGGAGGAAGACCAAGAGAGGTGCGGTTATTGACTTTTATGGTCAAACCATGAGCCTTTGACAACTAGAGACACTCTACAGACCTACATACTCTGCATTTGCATCATCAGCTAATTTACATAAAAGCTCGAACAGCCACTGTCTGTCTCAAACAGGATTAGTTTAACTTTACATTACAAATCTTGTCTGAATCCTCCACAGTATGAAGTGGAGCATAGTCAAAGAGCTAATTTCCTTTTCAAATGGAGAACATGCTATTATCAGATGAATCAAGCATGACCCCATAGTATGACCTTGGTACATTTTTCACTTATTTGCTGAACAAAGGAACTTTTAACGACATTTTGTCATCCTGCAGTTGTGCTTAGTTTAATAAAGGAGACACCGCTTATTATTTGTGGACCTCTCCCCTCCTAGGGTCCCATGCACAGCTACCGGGAGGCGTTCGAGGACGACGAAGCGGACGGTTATTCTAACAGTCCCACCTTTGGAAGCGGTGGTGAGAATTCCCCCCCGACCCCCGGCTTCCCCGTGTCGCCACAGACTCCTTACTTCAACATGTGTAGGTTCACTCTGCCTGCAAACAGGGGGCGCTCTAGAAACTTTGAAATGTATTGATCTGAATGACCTGTTTAAACAATATATACATTTATACATGGATATATTAGTGCGAATAAAATAAAATGCTACTCGCGTTTCATTCAGTTCAGTTAAATGTATTTATTTTATTTAGACAAAGCTTTGAAAAGGATTAAATAAGAAAGAAAGCAAACACACGTCAAAGATTAAAATAATTGTCACAAAGTTTAAATTGTATAAATTATATAATAAACGTTAACCAAATGTTCACCAAATTCAGAGTAATTTCTAAAGTAGCTCAGTAAAGTAAATCAGTAAAGTAGCTTAGTAGCAAATAAAAGGGAGTCTCTCCTCACAGTCGTGAGCCTCCCACACACTCCTGTTCCCATCAATCCCTCCATTCAACCCAATATAGTCATTTACTTGTGATAGCCCAATGCTTGCACTGCTGTTACTCCCTTTCATCACCCTAAAGGTTGCACACTCCAGATTGACTCGCGGACACTCTGGCCTCCCCCCTTGACCCCAGGCCTCGTACTCCAGAGGTTGCCTGTCCACCCACAGCCAGCCCCCAGGAAAGAAATGTAAACCAGTCCAGACTTGTGTTGCATTGTCGTATTTCTCCAGCTCTCTCTGGAT
>JASGAT010372807.1:0-18439 GCA_030220025.1 Chelon auratus
TTTTGAATCAATTGGAGGCTTTTTAAAGAGCTATATGGACAGCCAGACAGTAATGAATTACAGTAATCCAGTCTGGACGACACAAATGCATGAACTAGTTTTTCGACATCACTCTGAGACAGGATGTTCCTAATTTTGATGATATTACGCAGGTGAAAGAAGGCAGTCCTGGTTACTTGCTTTATGAGCAATTCAAAGGACATATCCTCGTCAAATATAACACCAATGTTTTTCACAGTAGTACTGGAGGCCAAGGTAATGCCATCCAAAGACACCACGTGATTAGATAATGAATGAATGAGATGCTTAGACAAAACAGAAGTCATTGTATTTGGTCCTGAGTTTAAGAGAAGGAAATTACAGGTCATCCAAGCCTTTATGTCAATAAGGCATGCTTGGAGTTTAACCAACTGATTAGTTTCATCTGGTTTCATGGATGACCAAGTGATCATCTAGTTAACATTATTATTTAAGTTCATTATCTGCTTCATATATCACTTGTGTTCTTTTCTTCCTCTTTCTTCTTTACATTTTCAAAGGGATAACTCCCTTCCTTTTGAATTGGATGCCACTGTCAGGCTTAACTACTTTAAGAGTCATGCACATGACATGTAATGGGATTGCGTGTACAGAGTTATGTCAGGATGTGGCACCTTAGAGAGGTCTTCTTACTGTCTACTGAAACTTGCCACTGCTGAAGTTCAAAGTTTGTCAGCCCTCTGGGACTCCCAAATGGCCTGGGGCCCCAAGCAGTTTTTTGCATTGCCTATTGTCAAGCTGCACCACTCCTTTTTTGTGTGATCCGGCTTGCAATGTGCAAGGCATGCATGTAACGATATATTAACGCTACCCATACTTTTGAAGAGCTCCTCCTCTTCCACATATTATAGGTTACACTGTACAAATATGGCACAAAAATACTGCTTCTTTATACTAATAACATGAAGCATGTGTTGTACAAATGAGCTGTTATTACGACCATCCTTACACAACACTCATTTAAAAGAACATAATGGAGGNACCTTATATTCGATAACGTTCAGTGTTAGCTGGCACTATCGTGATTGTGGATGGGGTTTGTTTAATTAATTTCAGGCTAGATGGAATGACAGGGGCTTATGCCTCTAGCACCAGACTGATGCGTAAGGCTGACACACCAGGCTGACACACCAGCCCTTTAAGCTTCAAACTCATTGCCATAATGTGCTTGCAGGAAAAACCTGCCTAGGGATGAGGAACTAGCAGGTCTTTGATCTTATCACAGCCAGAGCCACTCCTTCTTGATTAAGGCCCTGGTAAGGCAACACCAGCACAGTGGAGATGAGGGTGGGTGTCTACAGTATGTTTTCTGATTGATTAATATCCAAAATGTCAACTGACATATGTGCAAGACAGATAGACACAGCAATGGTTTGAAGAGTAGAAGGAGTGAAGCCAGCTAATGACCAAGTTTATACATTTCTGAATATATTTTTTCCTCATCACACGAAGCTGTTGTTGTCACTACAACATGTTATCAACACACAAACCTATTACAGCCAACATCATGACAGACACGAACCAGAGGGTTAGTGGTTCCAAACCCGGAATGTGCCACATGCGGAAGTGTCCTTGAGCAAGACACTGAACCCCCAGTTGCTCCCAGTGCGTGTCACTGGTGTGTGAATGTGTGTGTGCTTGTGTGAGCAAATGGGTAGATGTGTCTGTGACTGTAAAGTACCAATAGGTAGAAAAGCGCTGTATAAAAACAAGGCCATTTACCATTTAGATAGATAGATGATTATTATTACATTATTGATGCATCAATGCGTTCATCACAACAGTATAAGTGGAGTCCACTGTGAATTCTCAGTACAATAGAGCATGTTATAAGAATGCAGTCTTATAACATCATGTTATAAGTATATGTATATGTTCTTATTATTAACTTGAATCTGCTTCTGTAACTAATGCTGTTAAACAAGTGCAGTGGTGCAAAAGGTCCAATAATTACAGATCTACATTTTTTGGCTCCTGATTTCATTTTCTTTAAGAACTGTGAATCATCCTTTGTCAGACCGAATGTTCACTAGTCATTTGGTGATCTTGAAAAAAAATATTAATATGAAGCAGAACTTCCTTTTAGGGTCATAAAACTAGATTGGAGTTATGGAAAGCAGAAATGTGGAGAAAATCCAGTAAATATGCATTCTATTACATTTGGGAGAATTTAATTCAGGGCAAATAATTTGAGAGAGGAGCCGCTGCTGAAACGATGGACTTAATGGACAGGTGTCCACTTAAAATCTCTGGCAAAGCTAAGACTAATGGATTGCTTTATATGCAGCACATTCAGAGAATGGAAAGGGGATTGGGAAAGCTTAAGCGCCTGAAGTGCCCTGCATGCACAGATTTCTGCATAAATACACTGCTTTAATTTCCACAACTCATGCATTTGTCAGATGTAACCTTTTTTCAGTCCTGTATTTCAGGACAATGAAAATTAACCTGACAGTCATATAAGTCAGGGAAATATATCACTGTAACCAGTCCAAAGCAGAAATTACCATTTTTGCTGTGTTTTGCTTGGCTGAGCCATCCGAACTAACATCAAGGTTCGGCTGTATACGTTGTATGTCACATTAGTTACTTGCACATTTTATATTATTATTATTTTTTTTAATAAGAAATGAAAGCTATAAATTAGTGGAAAACAGATGTTTGGGATTTGAAAAAAAAATCTTTACATATAATGATAAAATAAATGAAGCAACAGCTCATGCTTTGAAAAATTAACTGTGTGGTTAAGTGGGAAAGCATATTTCACATTTCCTTCTTTTACCTGGTTTCCTAATCCGTGATCCATGGAGATGGGACATAATGTAACTGAGAAATACGTAATCATGTAATTTTATTCTTAATAACAGTATATCAAAAGGGAAATCAGCTGTACAGATCATATTAAAAAGCAACATTAGCTTCTTCTCACTGACAATGTCAGTCAGTAGGTCTGAAAAGCAAAATCAATTGCCCTGAGCAGCCACCATCACACAACAGACTTGACTGTCAATGTTACTTGTCTCTGGTATATTACAATGTTTGGAAAAAAATATTATTATGATTATTATTGTTGTTGTTGTTGTTGTTGTTGTTGTTATACCCACAACACACTAACACAAATAATAAAGAGGTTATCTCATGGTGTCATCTAGTGGCAATGGTATCTAACTGCAAAGTTTAAATTTGAAATGAAGTATAATATGCATATACGTAAGTAAGTTCTTAAAATATAAGCTTGAAGGAAAATAAGAACCACTGGTCCCATTTCACACTGTTAGAAAATGTCATATTTTTATGAAAAAAAACTTATAACTTAAAAATGTTTCTTTTTTTTAATTTATTTTGATTGCTTTCAAAACCCTGTAAATTTACAGACATTATCAGTCAACTAACAACCCAAGTATTATTTTAAGTAATGTACCAATAATAATAACAGATACAGTTTTGTGTATGTGAAGTTGTGTCTACAAACGTAAATTACATACATGTATGTAAAATAAGAATAAGAATAAGAAAAACCTTTATTAGTCCCGCAATGGAGAAATTGCAGTTTACAAAAGTTTACAGAAAAGGCAGAATAAAAATAACAAGAGCAAAAAAAGTAGCTTATAAAAGATAAATAATGAAATAGAATAGGATAAAAATATTGCACAGACTCTCAAAAATAACAAAAGTGCGGAGCTGTCTTAAAAAGTATATACAAAACCATTACCTGAAATTAATTATGTTTGTCATTATTAAAATGATTATGCCTTACAGTAATAATTTAATAAGTTAGTTTTTAGTTATAAACGCCCCCCCATCTAATAATGGAGATATTTTGTTGCTATTGATTGTCTCACTGTGTTGTATTGAGCATGATGACTGCTTAATTCAGAAAACTGGATGACTGCTGTGTGTGCCTCAAATTAGAAAATATGTCCATTTGAGTGGGTGTGCTGCTTCAGTGTGCTGCTCCTTAACATCCAACCCTCTGTTTATAATGACAGTTACCTGGATTATAACCTGGATTATTTTACATCTCACATCAAATTATTTTTAATTTGTAAAAATGTATAAATATTTATTTATTTATATTGTTTTATTTGAGTCATGGGATGGCAAAAGAAAACAAAAAATTGAAAAATGAACACAGAGAAACAAACGGATGGGATCTTCTTCTGGAACTTTTTTCCAAACTTATTAGCAACAACAAGTAAGAAATGTTCCCTATTTTCTGAGTTTATGTTCTTTAGCCTGATCTGAACGAATTAAAAAGGCATTTTAATATCAATAGTGTGTACCTTTTTCATTTGTAATTGCGTTTGCTACGACACTTAAATTGAAAATATGATCATGATATGGATAATTTTATTTAGTATTTTATATTAATTTTATACAGTGCAGGGGTCAGTCGTTTTACCGTTTTACTAGTTTTTTTGTAGGTATTATATTGAGTTTTAATATAAGACGTATTGCTCTGTCCCTTAATTTTACTTAATTTAATCTCTAAACTGACAATCCACAAACAATAAATCCAGACTTGCTGACCCATACTATAGATAGCACACTCAGAAGACACTCAGTTTCTTTCATTCACATCCTATGGAGAGCCATTTAATTTCATGTACAGACTCACCAGCAAATTCAAAGCCACACATGCAAACATCAATAAATGATTACTGAACACCAATAGAAATATCAGACAAACAGCAAGGAAGCAAGGAAGTGTTTTTCTTAACTACAAGTAAGTGAATATAATTGCCCTCGTGCAGTTGACAATGTTATTACATGAGAATCAATATAGTGAGCTGCAGCAACAACAAAGACTCATATAGTAGCAATATTATGAGGAAAGGCCCTTGACAAATCTGATTAGCAGTCATTTTAGAGGGCTGTTCTCAGGAGAATGTGCCGTCACACTGACCCTGCTTAACCTCTTGATTTTCCGGGTTCAAGTCCAATTAACCTTTGGGGTTAAGCAAGAGTGTCACCAGCAGTGCAGTCAATAGAAGTCCAACAGTAATCATTTCATTTTCAGGTTCATCAAACCGGTCTAGGCCCCACCTCACTAATGTCACTCAAAGACATTTTTCATTGTTGACACTCAAGAGTCACTTAGCAGTTTGACTATAGCAGGCTGATCAAAGTCTTTGCAACTCAGTTGCAAATAAACAAATCTTGTCACAACTTTTTTTATTCCAAGAATGAATGAATGATTGATTCCACATGACAGAGTCTTCATAGTCTCTGATGCATCCATAACATATGAAAGTTGTGCTGGTTGGTAAGACTAAAATAGGTCCCTGTGGCATTATGAAAATGATAGTTTTAGCTGTACAGTTCAGGTAATTGTTACGAGAATAATTCATACAATCTACCAGCATGATAATAGCTCATCTTCCTGTGGATATTAGATCCAGATTAAATGTGGTAATTTTGAAGAATTGTTACTGTGTAAATTGGAGTGTTTATTTCACAGACTTGTGTGCAGGGTAGACACTCAATCAGACTGTGTCCAAGATGTAAGACACTTGAAAACTGATGAGTCACCATCCAGCTCAGAAAAAATACACAAGTTGTAAAATCTAAGTATTGCATTAGTCAAATCCTGAGTGTCTATTATTAAAGAACAAAAAGCAAATCCCAGTAATGTAAATTCTTAAATTTTGAGGTGAACACTTGATAAGATGTTGGGAGGGTAGGTTAGGGTTAGGGATTTGGTACATAATGTTTATTGTAACAGTACAGTAAAGGAACTGTAATGTCACCTGACATGATGCAAATGTGACACTAGCATGCAGGTGATCAACTTAATCTCTTGAACTACACTGACCATTGTGTTAGAATCGACAAAAGACAAAAATCTCACTGTCTACCTGGACAGACTCACTGATTCTCTCACTTTAGGGATGCAAATAGTGTGTCTCAACCAACACCAGACAGGGTGGGGGTGGGGGGTCATAAAGTCAATAAAGAGGCCTGCTGAGTGTTAACAATGTGCTGCTGGGAGAACAAGAGATGGTTGGCAGTAGGATGAACTATGCTTTGTAATGCCACATGGCTTCTAAGCTGAATATGGGCCATGAGGGAGTTGTTCAACCAATTGTTTTGCACTGGGACGCATACATTTTCTACAGCAGCACTGCCCCCCAACTGTGCATCCGCCAACCTATGAAAGACGTATCTTTATTCAAGGCTTTATTCTGCTTCATTCTTTCTTTGAACAGGATGAGGATTATTAAAAGGGATTAGTGGGGTTTTGTATGGATAATGTTAGTGCTTGTGTCAAAGGGGATGAATCTGAGAGAGTCACTGACTACCTGTTTGATCAGAATCAGAATCAGAATCAGCTTTAATGACCAAGTATGTGCACTAGGGATGGGTGATATGGACTAAAAACTTTATCCCGATAATTTCTGGTATTTATCACGGTAACGATAAAAATTACGATAAATAAACATCTTTTTCACTATAATGCATCGCCAAGTTTTTTTACCGGACTCTTTGGATGAAGTCGACGCTGCTTCTGCATCCTTGCGCATTTTCTGACTTTCTTCATATTCGTTAGTGGTGTTACTGTCCTTTTTATGCACTATTTGTTCCGGTAGCTTTACTTTCTTGTACATAAACACACAAACTTAAATAACTGAACAAAATTAGAAATAAAAATAAGATAAAATAAACAAAATCTCAATCTATACACATACACATATAGAATAAGAGCAGATATATACACCAAGCCAGGGTTTTGTACGGTGACTATATACAGTAGTGCAGTTATTGTTTATTGTTCATGTGAATGGTCTCACACTCTGTGACTGCTCAGAGTTCAACAGAGCAACAGCCCGGGGGAAGAAACTGTCCTTGTGGCGGGTGGTTTTGGCGTACAGTGCTCTGTAACGCCGGCCTGAGGGGAGGAGTCTAAACAGGTTGTGACCGGGGTGTGAGGGGTCTGTGTAGATTTTTCTGGCCCGCTTCCTGACCCTGGACCGGTACAGGTTCCGGATGGAGGGAAGGTCGGTACCAATGATCCTCTCCACAGTTTTGAGCGGGTTTAGCTCCAGGTGGTTCTGACTGCACCAGAGGACCAGCTGTTCCACTTCCTTTCTGTATGCAGACTCGTCGCCGTCCCGGATGAGTCCAATGACGGTGGTGTCATCTGCAAACTTCAGGAGTTTCACAGAAGGGTCCCTTGAGGTGCAGTCAGTGGTGTAAAGGGAGAAAAGTTTGATGTCAATGTGTGCTGTTTGGTCAACAGGGAGTAAAGGGGATCATTGGGATATTAACCGCTATTTAATTATACATAGGAAATTTAGAACTTGCACAACTAACACAAATATATACATTATATGCATGCACAGAAACAGTATATACATATATGTTTTTGTTTTACAAGAGGTACCTTCTCTAGTTACCTGAACACAGAAAGACAAAAAAACAAGACAGTAAAAGTAAAAAATCAAGCAAAATTCTACATTTTGTAATATACAAAATAATACAAATAATAACATTTGAAAAGTACTTTTGCAAAAGATAGAAAAACACACCCAGAAAAACAAGATGACCAGACTTATTCAAGAATTTGAACCTGAATACACGAATCAGCCACAACATTAAAGGGGAACTACTTAGACTAAATTCCCTAGATCCCAAACTGTTCAAGTATCTGTGGGATGCACTGGAACAAGCCTGATCCACAGGGCCCCTCCCCTCAACCCAAAGGGACCCTCAGGCATCCGCCAGACACCCTCAGGAGGCCCATGTCCATTCTCTAGGGCGCTTAATGGCTATGGAGTAAAGACGAAAGAAAACTGCTCAAAAAATGGTCAGTCATGGAAGTCTTTACATTGATGTGTGCATGCATGCACTAATGAAATTTCAGGTCTACATTTGCCCTCGCCTTTGCGAGTGCAGGAAAACAGAGCCCATAGACTGAAAATTACTACATTATAGTCCATTTATGACCCGCTAATTGACATTCAGGCATCCCAGGATATGAGATGGTCGTTTTGAAATTAGTATTGGTGAAGCAACTATCATATTCATAATATTGTTGCTAATCAGTTGTGTGACCATTTAAGCAGGAATGGTCTGTTTGAAGAGTTTCAGTCAGGTTTTAGAGTTCATCATTGTACAGAAATGGCTCTGGTTAAAGTTACCAATGATCTCATGGCTTCAGACAGTGGACTTGTCTCCATACTTATTCTGCTAGATAGTGCTGCATTTGACACTATTGATCAAAATATTTTACTGCAGAGACTTGAAAGTGAGATCAAGATTAAATTAACTGCATTAGATTGGTTTGAATCCTATCTGTCTGACAGATTCCATTTTGTACATATCAACAATGATTCTTCTACTTATACAAAAGTAAGTTATGGAGTTCCTCAGGGTTCTGTGCTAGGACCAATACTCTTCACATTATACATGTTCCCCTTAGGCAAGATTATAAGAAAACATGACATAAATTTACTAAGCTTACTATTACTATGCAGATGTCACCCAGCTATATTTTTCCATGAAACCAGATTAAAACAAATCAGCTGATTATGTCTTAAAGGCACGCTTGGAGTTTAAAGTCTTGGATGACCTGTAATTTTTTACTCTTACATTCAGACAAAACGTCATTGTATTTGGCCCTAAACATCTCAGAGATTCATTATCTAATCACCTGGTTTATTTGGATGGCATTACCTTTGCCTCCAGTACTACTGTGAAAAATCTTGGTGTTGTATTCGACGAGGATGTGTCCTTTAAATCACACATAAAGCAAGTACACAGGACTGCCTTCTTTCACCTGCGTAATATCATCCAAAGAGTCTCAGAGTGATGCTTAAAAACCAGTTCATGCGTTTGCGTTATCCAGACTGGATTATTGTAATTCATTACTGTCTGGCTGTTCAAATAGCTCTTTAAAAAGCCTCCAATTAATTGAAAATGCCGCGGCAAGAGTATTAACAGGAATTAGCAAGAGAGATTATATTACTCCACTTTTAGCTTTTCTTCATTGGCTCCCTTTAAAATCTAGAATATAATTTAAAATCCTCCTCCTTACATACAAAAAAGGCCCAGCTCCATCGTACCTGAAAGACCTCATTGTACCATATCATCCCAACAGATCACGTCAGTCTCAAAGTGCAGGCCAACTTGTGCTTCCTAGAATTTCAAAAAGTAGAATGGGAGGTAGAGCTTTCAGCTATCAGGCTCCTCTCCTGTGGAACCAGCTCCCAGATTGGGTTCAGGAGGCAGACACCTTCTCTACTTTTAAGGTCAGGCTTAGGACTTTCCTTTTTGATCAATCTTATAATTTTGGCTGGATTGAACCATCCCTTAGTTATGCTACAATAGGGCTAGGCTGCTGGGGAATGATGCACTGAGCACATGTCCTCTCCTCTCTCGCATCCTCCATCCATCC
This sequence comes from Chelon auratus, assembly GCA_030220025.1. Taxonomy (NCBI): domain Eukaryota; kingdom Metazoa; phylum Chordata; class Actinopteri; order Mugiliformes; family Mugilidae; genus Chelon; species Chelon auratus. Next base: position 9,437 of record JASGAT010372807.1, read on the forward strand.
ACTTTCTTTTCTCTGGCACAGAGCTCTTGTCCTCTAACCTTATCTACTAATATCCTTGAATTTCCTTTGAGATCAATAAAGTATCTATCTATCTATCTATCTATCTATCTATCTAGTCATGCAATTCTGTGCTAATACAGTAGAGCCTGTTAACTGCTGTGTCCCCCCTCTGGGGGTATCAGGTTGGGTTTTGTAAAGCATCTTGAGGCAATTTGTATTGTTATTGACCCTATATGAATAAAATTGAATTGAATTGAATTGAATATACTCACACTAAAAATCACATATAATGAAATTTAGCATCATGTGTTGACATTGTTAACTTCATTACTAGACATTTTGCAGCACTGACACCCTTGCCCGCGGAAGATTGCATACCTTCTTATAGGCCTTCTTGTACCCTTTCAGTAATTGTCCATTAGTTAGGAATTGGTTTGGAGTTGAAACAGACATCAAAATCTACTTTCTGACAGATGGCCTCAGATTATCTTTAAACGACTATTATACTCTAGACTACAGGATGCAGAACTTATGTATAGTTGAATCACGTATACTGCCAGCTATCAAGTTCTTCAGGCAGTGAAGTACCATACTTCACAGATAATATAGCGTTTTTGGTCTGTATGATTGTCTGTGATGTCTAATGGCTTTGGTTTGTGCCAAACTGTTACTGTGGCCGAATAACTATTTTCAGTTATTCTGTCTGGAGTGCATTAATTCAAAAGGCTTGATCTTTGCCACAGATTATGTTCAGTAAGAAACTGTTGTATTTTTCTTTTTGGACATCAACCTTTTGTTCACACAAGCACACACACATGCACTGGTGCTCAGTGTCTTGCTCAAAGACACTTTGGTATAGGCATGTTGTTACGACCCTGCTCTGGCAGGAGTGAGAGAAGCAACATTAAAACTAGGTGGAAATGGCTTTTTAGTTAGTTAAGATTTGTTATTGTGATTGTGAAGCATTTAACACAACAAAAAGGGCAGCTCTAAGGGTGGACAATGGGGTGTTGAATAACTCAAAGAAATTAGTAAAACAAAATGAAACTAAACATATAGACCTTTCTAAAAAAATAAAATGACAAATGAAAATCCTACCTCCTTGACCAAACTCAAAACACACCAATAAACAACACCCCAAACCGAAATGTGTCTATACAAACAAAAGCTAGCCTGAGTGAACCAAAATATGTGTAAACAACAGACAAACAAAATCAAGTGCTTAATTCAAAAGGTTTCTACAGACTAAGTATTTTGGAAGTAATTAAACAGAACAATAAGCACAGGTTCAAAGATTCACAGATCCACAGATTGGGTACACCAGTGTCGAGCAAGCTGCAGGTACGCTTCCAGCTGCCTTTGAGTGACAGAAGAACAGTCTTTAAGTAGAATCCCACGACCAATCAGTCCTTCCAGGGACGTGGTGATGAGTCTCTCGGGGAAAATCTGCCTCACCTGTGAATGCGCCGACTGAAATGACAGGGGCCATAATGCCTCCCCTCCTAAGACAAAATATGTAGATGGGCTAAAAAAAAAAAATTGGTGACAGAGACGCAGAAACAGCTGTGACCTTTCATTTTGCAGTAAGTGTATTGCATCACTTCCTGCTTCTGCACTGTGTGGTGTTGCTATTTGCAGACTGTTTTTGCTTCTTTCAAAATACAAAAACGTTCTATGTATAGCGATGAATTCTTACATATGTTTTACACAACAACTTGTCCTTCATAGTTTCTTTTGTACCTTACATCTCGTTCTCACTTAATCAACTTCGGTCTTTTAACTTTAGTGGTTAGCCATGGCTACTCTGTCTCCCTCTGCTTCTCCTTCTCTCTCCTGCACATCCTGTCACATGTTTACTTACTCTTCTGCCTCCTTTAATGGTAATGGTACTTGTAATAAATTTAGTTTATTAGAAGTATTGGAGGCAAGGCTCTCTGAATTCGAAGTACGGCTCCGCACCATGGAAAATAAACCACTAACTAGCCAGGGCCCTGTAGCCGATGCGGACCAACCGAGATTAGCTTCTGTTAGCGTAGTTCCTGTTAGCTGTCCCCCAGCTCCCGAGCTTGGTGTTATATTCGACGAGGATATGTCCTTTAATTCGCACATGCAGGTAACCAGGACTGCCTTCTTTCACCTCCGTAATATTGTCAAAATTAGGAACATCCTGTCTCAGAGTGATGCTAAAACACTAGTTCATGCATTTGTGTCTTCCAGGTCTAAGCCAGGTCATCTAAGGGATGATGCATTCAGCACCTGTCCTCTACTGTATTCTCTCTGGCACCGAGCTCTTTTCCTCTAATTTCTTATCTATTACTAGTCATGAAATTCTGTGCTATTACTGTATAGCATATTAACTGCTGTGTAACAAAGTTGACCGTTTTTCTCAAAAATTAAACCCTAATAATGCAGAATGAGTGATTTATATTGTTAAAAATGTGGTTATAATTGCAGTCAATGGGACATTTTTTCCACTAATGTCACAAGAGGGTAGTACATTTTCATTAATAATGCAATCAAGTCAATATTTTGATGTAAGCACAGGTAAGGGCTACCTGTTTTTAAATAATCTTGGTCACATCCAAGACTGATTTGAAAACAATGCATCACCGGCAAACTCCTCATCTCGCCCACCTGTCCCTACCCCACACCCTCTTGCATGTTATCTAGTTTTTATCTCTCAACTGCTGCTGATGTTTCTCCGATTGTTCAGAAGTCTGGTACCCATCTGGTAAAACCATGCCTTCCTTCTTTTGTCCTCTAGTAACCAACATTATACATTCCTTCCTGATGTCTGGCCATGTTCCATGATCTCTAAAAACTGCTGCAATCACCCCTACTTTCTGGTGCTGACCCAGTAACCTAAATAACAAATGTTTCATGTTGACATCATATACATGTAAAATGTATATGATTAACAAGTGGGTCTTTCATCATCGGTACACTGTTGGGTTGGTGCATGTGGGGAAAATGCAAGTTGTGGAGAATGGCAAATCTCTGGTGTGGTATTAAAAAAATCTCACTAAAACATTTGAAATAAATTACAATAACATTAATAATAATATTAAGATGGATATCGGGCGGTGGTCAGCCTTCAGCATGGACTTTGAGACACGAATTGAGGTAATAAATATTAACATGTCACAGAGACTGTTTCCCAATACGTCCCACAGATGATTCCAGAAACACAATTCAGACACTGGGACAAACTTATATCTATATTTATCTGAGTCGGAAAAAGACCAGGGGTCAGGTATAGCACACTTCAACTACAAAAAGAGGAAGGAGGGTTGTCCTTGCCTAATCTGAAACAATACTTTTACTCAGCTCAAGTGAAGTTCCTGGTTTGTACATGCTGCCCTCTATATCAGGCAAGATGGAAAGACACAGAGGCCAAGATGGAAACTTTCCAGATTCAGGCAAGATTAGGGGACATAGGAAATAATTTGGCTCAACAAAGCAAAAATGAAATTATTACACAAACACTGGCTATCTGGAGCAAGATGTTAAAAGAATGCAATATGGAGGGAGACATCAAATTATGAATTTGGCCTGCTCTAGATCCCAGATTCGAACCAAAATCAGTGATGCGGCATTCAGAAAATGGTGGGACAGGGGCATTACAGCAGTATGCACACTAACCCACAGAGGGCAATTTAAAAGTTTCAGAGAGTTACAAAAGTAATTTGGAAAATTAGTAATTCGAAAACAAAGACTTCTGATATCTGCAAACAAGAGATGACAATGGTAAAAAGAATCAAACCAGCATTGTCTGGAGAGGGCATTGCAAGTGATAGATATTCTGACTGAAGCTAATAAAAAGAAAAATAGAAAAATAATTTCTAAAATTCGTGCTGTGCTGGAGGCAGTACAGAAACAAACGCATGAACGCAGATCGCTCCCATATCTTTTGGTTATGCGCAGTGGCGGCTCCAGAGATTTTCTGCTGCAGGTGCCATGGGGATGCTCAACACTTAAGAGAAGGTGCTTTGAATTTTGGTGCATTTCATTATGGAGGTTGCATTGGACCTGCCTTGGTATACACAAACGTACACGCCTGCATTAACTATACTCGCTCCGCGAGTACATGTAAAAGTGTTCAACACAACAAGCTATAGATACAGCATACATAAGCCTGCCAATGTAAACGTCTGAAAATAATATCTCACACAATTCTGTCACAGCCCTGAATACAACAGAGCAGCAACTGCTGTTTTTTCCAGAACACTTGAGGTTGGCACTTGGCACCATGTATCATGATGGTAGCACAATCCTCTTTACATTTGTACATTTGTTAATTCATTTGCAATTTATTCTTCTCTTTTTGTGAAGATTTATTAGAAACTTCTGACTTAAGTACTGTGTGTTTTGTACAGATACATCAGATACAGATACAGATACATCTCTTTGTCTTGTGCACAGTCATTGGCTTTAAAACAATAAAATAACCATTTAACTAAACAATTGAGCCACATCCATTAATATTTGACAAATTAAGTTTTTTAATGATTAATTTTGATTGATCAGAAAACAATAGACTACCTCAAAATCTAATCACATTGTCATAACCAATTATACTGAATTTTGTTCAAAGAAAATGATACCAGCTACAAATGACTAATAATAAACTACACCTGCAAAAAATATAAATGTTGAGGCCACAGTTTGTCTTGACATAATGAGATAATTACATAAGTCATGCAAGACAAGGGATTAATACTATAACCACTTTCAACTTGTGTTGTGTCTGTGATATACAATACATTTTTATGAATTTCAGAACTATATTTTATTTTATCTAGTACTTGTTTTTGATTTAGGTTTAAGCTCTCCTGGACCTTGTTTTTTTTTTTTTTTTCTTTCTCCAACTTGTGTGTTACTACTGCTCCACCTCCAGTCTGCATACCTATGCATACATCATTTGACCAAAGTTTCATTTGAGTGATGTGTATATATACCCTAATTCTATATAAGTAGGGAAAAGAAGGTTTTGATAGATTAATACTTTTAGTCAGAAGTTCCACATAGTGTTAACTGCAAAACTCCTTTGTTGTTCTTATCAATGTTAAAATGCATGTAGTCAGGGAATGTCCAAGCACAAACAATAGGAAAGAATTGGAAAGGGATGGCCATCTGTTGCCTCCTATCTTCTTCCAGCACAGACTTCCTCCTCAGTCATCACAGCAGTGGTGACTTGTGGAGGAGGGCAAAGCATATCCCATCTTGTCTAAGAGATGTATAAAAAGCATCCTTGTCTATCCCAGTTGTTGTTTATCAGGTGCTGCGATTGGCAAATGAACTACAGCCTGCTGATACATGTTTCCTTTACAAAGGCAAGAATAGCTCACCACATTCTTTGGTTATCCACTGTGTTGTGATGCAGTCCAAGGTTAGCAGTTCATTCAAGTAGTTGACTCAGTGTGCTGAGTGGGCGAGAATGTACACTGACTGAGCAATTTTAATAGAAGTAATAGAGATGCACCACTTTGAGGAGAAATATTTTTTATTATGAAACTGCAACTTTTTAATATTTAATTTGTAATAATTTGTCATTCACTGTAAATTCATGTCCTTTAAACAGTCTCTTTTCCTATACCCTTGATTACTACTGACTGTCCTTAAAATTTGATTATAAATTCATTACTTTATGAAGGTTATAAGGTTGCTCTGTGTTGTCACCTCTGTATAATTCCTACAATTTAACACAAGGCAAGGAATAAAACATAGTGTACTGTGGATTATGTACACTGAACAATGTATGCAAATCTGTCAGTCTATAGTAAGATGTATGGTTTTACTGCGCTTTAATCAAATGGGCTCAAAATAGGTCTGGAGTCCCAACCAACACAGCCACATCTATTTATCTGGTTACAATGCAGGCAGACATACATAATAGTGTAAGATATATATATATAGTCCAAACGATTCCAAATGACACCAAAGTGATATGGGTGAGTAAACGATCGGATTTTATGCCAGAAATAAGGACCAGCTTGTAAAAAAAATACCCTTTTAAATTAACTTCTTCCATAATGTCAAAATTTCAGAGCAAAATTAACTCAAGATTGAGTAAAAAATTAACACTACTTAAAAACTTAACAAACTTAACACTACAGGTTAAATAACTCTGGAGAGAGTAAATATGATTCTCAGCAGTGTTGATAAGTTACTCTACTGTGATGGCAATTTAACTCTATCTGATTCTAATGTTTTTTAACACTGCATTGAGTTATTGGAGGTTAACACTGGAGGCTCATGTAACTCTACTGTGTTGATGATTTACTCTGATACTGTGAAAAAACAACTCAAATAGAGTCAAATCAGTCATTAATACTGCACAGATAAAAGTACAGTTTTAAAGTATTCAGTGCTGAATTGCAGATAAAAAGTTAACTGAACATAGGCAGGAAAGAAAGTTGCTAGTCAACAGAAGTCGTACATCTCCCTTCTTAACAATCATCCAAGCGCATAACAAACACTGAAGTACCAGCGCAGGAAATACACATTCAATACAGTGTCTAAGAGGAAGCCAGAGTACCCAGAGAGCACTGGGTGACACAGGGAGGGCATGCAAAATCCACACAGAATGGCCACAGTCGGCTTTTTGAACCCAGAACCTTCTTGCTGTGAGACATCAGTACTAACCACTACACCACTGTGCACCCACAGCCAGCCATGTCCACAGAAAATGAAAGAAGTGGGCAATCTATAGATTTTTTTTTTTTCTATTTTATTCTTTGATCCATAACTCACTAGGTTAGGTTTTTCATCAGATAGTTTTACACTCTTACTCAAGTCATTATTTTGAAGATTGCTTTACTTGCACTACAAGAGAAAGCCAGCATTGAAAAGCACATAACTGTTCAGAGAGTATATATGTAAATGGCTATTACCTACATATAAGAAAGAGTATTAGTCATACCTTTCTACAACAATGATCAGTTTATTAGCTACTTACTGTAACTTTCCTGAACGACTTTAGTCTGGAAAATTTTAGATTGCTATGTATACAGAGGCCAATGGAAAAGAGTTTAGCTCCGATAAAGACATTTAGCTCCAATGTGGGAAAATAAACAATCTTACAAATCGCAGACAAGAGAAGGCTGGTGTTCTTAAATGATATTAGACGTAAGGTGTGATAAGAAATGTTTTAAAATGCCGCACTGAACAACCATAATCTTATGCCTCTTAGGAGAGTGTTTGTGCTTTTGATAAGTGTATAAATATTATCTTTTCGATACACTGTAATAATGGCTTTGTAAACATAGACTTCAAGGAATTCTGATAAGGATTTCTGTAAAGGATAATATGAAAATTATCACAAAACTATCCAATGTGAGGCTGATTAGGTTCTGTGAGACATTCCTCAAAATCACAACTTTTTCTTTTAATGGTTCAACCCTTCTGTTTGGATCACAAGTGCAATATAACAAGTTCAGTTATGATATTTAAATATTTCCCTCTAAACAGTTGCAAGGTTAGCAGTGGCATGACAATGAGCTGGGATCTAATGAAGTAATACTACAAAATAAGATGCACCACAAAATAATATTAGGTTTATTTGAGAGATGACGTAAACCCGTTCTGATCACTTAGGAGTGATATATGAACTACTCACGGTCTACCACCTGCACAACATTGATACTGAATTTCTTCTTGTGAGCAAGAATCCACTGTCCAACACTGGGGTGGCTATATAATATAAGACAAGGTGGACAGTAAAACACATTTAATAGTTTCAGTATTGATCCACCACAGTATTCTTCAGTTACTTTCAGAGCTCCTGAGCACAGCCCCAAGGTTGGTCCAAGGTTAGGGCCTTCTGTATTATTCTTTAGAATGGGCCATCAAACTGGAGAAAATTATGCATTCATGTTTCCCCAGTGGATGGAGGGGCAGATACATTTGTTAGCATTTATGTCATATGTAACTGATGCCTCTCGGCAAGAAGGCTCCATGGGCTGACTGGGGCCTTTCTGTGCAGAGTTCGCATATACGTATCTGTTTGCTGTATCTGCATGGGTTCTCTCCGGGTACTCCGGCTTCCTCCCACAGTAATGGGTGATTCTAAATAGGCGTACATTAGGGTTTAATATTTTTCACGAAAATTAGATGAATCTGGGGAAAGACGACCCATTTCCTGGGAATCCCGGGAAATAGCTGTTTTTTGTTGTTGTTGTTTTTGCCCAAATAATGTATTGATATCATTCAAATATGCGTTCCCAGCATGTTTTATATTATTTGTAACATTATTAGGGCAAGAAACACAGTTTATGTCCATATCAACAAAGTTTGCAATTATCAATTCTCCTGCGTGATCAAGTGAGCTGCGTGCGTGACAGCCTATCTGCTACAGCATAACTGAAATGCCAAGTGGATTGTCTGTGACTTGTCTTCTGAAAATCTAGGCAACCCTTATAAAACCATATTTTACACAACTCAATTATAAAAACGAAATCTGCTAAAGTAGGCCTAAACCATTGAAGGATTCCTAAACCATTCTGTTCAATGAAATCCATTCTGTGGCTGTTGAGATTTGTTAGCGGCTGCAAAAGTGAATAATCACTCGGAAGTTAACCAACAATTTCTTTATTAGGGCAGGTATATTGCTCTTTTAAACATATACAAAGTTTAACTAAATTAAAGCAAACGACCCACAAAAATGTGCAACTGTGCACGGCAAGAAAGACAGGGCCAGGCCTATGTAGGCTCAAACTGAATTGAAATAATAATAATGATTAAAAAAAAAGCATATAAACACTGCCCAGCATTGCATTTCAAAGCATTTCATTTCTCACCCTGCCCTTTATTTGTTTTCTGGAAATGTGTTTTTAAGAAACAGAGAGCGTTGATGGACTCTGCGCTCAGGCGGTTTCGGATTTTAGTTACAAATTGGCCACAGATAGAGAACGCTCTCTCCGCCTCCACAGATGTAGCCTGAATAGTGCTAAGAGCGTCAAACAGCTGTTGCAGGTGGGGTGGCCTCCTGTTGGTGGCTTCGAA